>CM038143.1:30511830-30736363 GCA_021437245.1 Aegilops speltoides
CAACGCTGTCCTAAAATGTCTCGGTTTGAAGGACTCGAATTCCATCACATAGCCCGACATAATAACCAAGCGGCCGGCGTCCCGCACGCATCGGTGCGAAACGTGATGCTGTCCTCAAATATCTTCTGGAGCGGCTCTTCAAGCCATCCGTACTATGGGAAGAGGAGTCCGTAGCGATAAACCGGAGAAAACCGCACCAAGCGGTGATTCGGCAGATGACATAACACCCTCCGCATGCGTAATAATGGCGTAATTGCGCGTGGGAGAACCTTTCTAGCCTACTTACTTAGGCAGGAACTCCTCAAGACCAAAGCGAGGCCTGATGCATAGTCCGCGATCGAAGGCCTACAAGGTCCATGAGGAGAACTTTACAAGAAAAGTACTACCGAGTCCTTCAAAGGTGTATCTCCGAAGAAGAAGGGCGAAACCTCTGGCTGAAATTCATGCGGACTAGGCGGACACCACGCAGCAGCCCGGCCCTTGTAGGAAAGGCATTCCAGACAGGATTTTATTGGCCGACGGCTCGGGCAGACGCGACAGACTTGGTCCGGCGATCGTTGGTTGTCGACTCTTTGCTAATCGAGCCATATGCCACCCACGCCCTCAAAACCATACCCATTACGGCCGTTCATGTGCTGGGGCTTGACATGGTTGGACCCCTTAAAGGGGGAACCCACAAGAAAAAATACATATTTGTCATGGTGGATAAGTTCACCAAATGGATAGAGGCCAAACCGGTCAAAACGGCAGAGTCCGGACCAGTGATAAACTTTATATCAGGGGTGGTACACCATGAGCGAATATATATCCGCTCGTGGCCTTTATCTCATTAGCATCTAAGATCCAGCTTGAGTCACTATACCCTTCAAGCACCTTTGGGTGCCCAGTGTAGTGAATTCCATAATTCGCAGTGCCTTTCAAATAACGCAAAACTCTCTCTAGAGCTTTCCAATGCACATCTCCTGGTTTTGAGACAAACCGGCTCAGTTTCCTAACAGCAAAAGAGATGTCCGGTCTTGTAGCACTGGCTAAGTACATAAGCGAGCCAATAATTTGAGAATATTTCAATTGGTCTCTAGCAATTCTTCGATTCTTTCGAAGCAACACACTAGCATCATATGGTGTTGGAGAGGGTTGCGATCCTTTGTAGCCAAAGCGACTCAAGATCTTTTCCACATAGTGAGATTGAAGCAATGTAATCCCACCATCATCGTCTCTAAACAACTTGATGTTCAGAATGACATCAGCCACTCCTAAATCCTTCATCTCAAAACAGCGAGATAGGAAATCCTTGACCTCCTTAATAACATTCAGATTTGTTCCAAATATCAATATGTCATCAACATACAAGCAAAGCATAACTCCTCGCCCCACCATGGCGATAGTACACACATTTGTCAACCGTTCACAACAAAGCTCTGCAGTGTTAAAGTTCTTCGAACTTCTCATGCCCTTTGTTCGGGTGCTTGCTTGAGTCCATACAAAGACTTCAGCAACTTGCACACTTTCCCTTCCTGACCATCTATTACAAACCCATCTGGTTGTTCCATATAAATTTCCTCGTCCAACTCTCCATTTAGGAAAGCAGTCTTAACATCCGTTTGATGAACGAGAAGACCATGTGAGGCAGCTAGTGAAAGTAGAACTCGAATAGTGGTCAGTCAAGCCACAGGCGAGTAAGTATCAAAGAAGTCTTCACCTTCCTTTTGGGTATAACCCTTTGCCACGAGCCGAGCCTTGTACTTTTCAATAGTACCATCAGGCCTAAGCTTCTTCTTGAATACCCATTTGAATCCTATAGGTTTGCACCCATAAGGACGATCAGTTATCTCCCAAGTTTCATTCACCAAGATGGAATCCATCTCGCTACGAACTGCTTCCTTCCAGTAGTCAGCATCTTCAGATGCATAGGCCTCTGAAATAGAACTAGCAGTGTCATCTATGAGATACACAAGAAAATCATCACCAAAAGACTTTGCAGTCCTCTGTCTCTTGCTCCTAGTAGGAACTTCATTGTTCTCCTCCACAGGACTTTCAAAGTGTTCCATCGAAATGGCAGGTTCAGTAGTTTTGACTGGTTCCTGATTCGATGAACTAGGCATCTCCTGATTAGATGAGGTAGCCATATCCTTCATGGCAAAGATATCTTCAAAGAAAGTCGCATCATTCGGCTCCATGATCGTACCGACATGCATGTCAGGTACCTCAGATTTTACAACCAAGAATCTATAACCAATGCTATGAAAAGCATATCCCAGGAAAACACAATCCACAGTTTTTGGTCCCAGCTTCCACTTCTTTGGAATTGACACATTGACTTTCGCCAAACAACCCCAGGTTCGTAGATAAGAGAGCTTTAACCTTTTCTTCTCCCATTCCTCGAATGGAGTTATCTCTTTGTTCTTTGTGGGAACTCGGTTTAGGACATGAAATGCTGTCAATATCGCCTCCCCCCACCATGCCTTGGAGAGACCCGATGTGTCTAGCATGGCATGAACCAAATCAGTTAGAGTACGGTTCTTCCTTTCGGCCACCCCATTTGACTGAGGTGAATAGGGAGGCGTCCTCTCATGGATTATACCATGTTCCACACAAAAGGAATCAAATGCATTTGAGAAATACTCACCACCACGATCGGACCTAAGCCTCTTGATCTTTCAATCAAGTTGGTTTTCTGCTTCAGCTTTATAGATCTTGAAATAGTTCAGAGCCTCATCCTTAGATTTCAGAAGATAAACATGATAGTATCTCGTGGAGTCATCAATTAACGTCATGAAATATTTCTTTCCACCTTTTGTCAAAACACCATTCATTTCACATAGATCTGAATGTATGAGTTCTAGTGGTGCAAGATTTCTCGTTTCCGCAGTCATATGAGACTTACGTGGTTGCTTAGCTTGCACACACACTTGACACTTGGATCCCTTGACAGTGGTGAAACTAGGGATTAAGTTCAACTTCTCTAGTCGCGACATGCAACCAAAGTTAACATGACAAAGACGTGAATGCCACACATTTGATTCACTATTGTTGCAAATATGATTAACAACTTTATTGCAAACGTCTGATAAGGATAAAGGAAACAGGCCTCCTAACTCATAGCCTTTACCAACAAAGGTTCCATACTTGGAAATTACAAATTTATTCGACTCAAAGACAAGCTTGTAGCCATCTCTACACAGAAGAGATCCGCTAACAAGATTTTTATTGATGGAGGGGACATAATGCACGTTCTTCAGCCGCACGATCTTCCCCGAAGTAAACTTCAGATCGACCGTGCCAACACCACGAACAGAAGCACTTGAACCGTTGCCCATCAGCACAGTTGAAGTCCCTGCGGTCTGATAAGACGAAAACATGGAAATATCGCCACATACATGCACATTAGCACCCGTGTCAACCAATCAGGAGAATGACATACTGAAAGAATAGTGGTAAATAAATATACCATACCCAACATCCTACATGTCAGTGTCTCCAATGACAACATTAGCGGTCTTGCCTCCTTTCCAAGGATGATGCTTGTCATAGCGATTGGGGCAACTAGGAGCCAAATGATCAGGATCTCCACACACATGACAAACACCTTTCTTCTTGTCATTCTTCTTCTTGAAGTTTGTGTGCTGCACAGCCTTGTTCTTCCCATCAAACTTTGCTTTACCATCAAACTTGCCCTTGTTCTTGAACGTGTGGGACTGAAAGTTCTTCTTACATGTCGATGGGCCTGGAACCTCCCTCAATACCTCGAGCACGGTTGTCCTTTGCTCTTGCCTTTTCTTCCACATCAAGTGTACCAATGAGATCTGATACGTCTCCAACGTATCTATAATTTTTGATTGTTCCATGCTATTATATTACCCCTTTTGGATGTTTATGGGATTTATTTTACACATTTATATCATTTTTGAGACTAACCTACTAACCGGAGGCCCAGCCCGTATTACTGTTTTTTTGCCTATTTCAGTATTTCGAAGAAAAGGAATATCAAACGGAGTCCAAACGGAATGAAACCTTTGGGACCGTTATTTTTGGAACGAACGTGATCCAGGGGACTTGGAATGCAAGTCAAGAAGCAGCCGAGGCGGCCACGAGAGGGTAGCCCCCCCCCCTACAGGGTGCGCCCCTGTCTCGTGGGCCCCTCGGGCGGCCACTGACGTACTTCTTCCTACTATATAAGCCTACGTACCCCGAAAACAACCAGGGAGCCAACAAAAAACAATTTCCACCGCCGTAACCTTCTGTATCCGCGAGATCCCATCTTGGAGCCTTCGCTGGCGCTCCACCGGAGGGGGAATCAATCACGGAGGGCTTCTACATCAACACCATAGCCCCTCCGATGAGTTGTGAGTAGTTTACCACAGACCTTCGGGTCCATAGTTATTACCTAGATGGCTTCTTCTCTCTTTTTGGATCTCAATACAATGTTCTCCCCCTCTCTCGCAAGTGGCCGTGAAGGGATTGACAACCCCTTTATTGCGTTGGTTGCGAGTTCTTTGTTTGTTTGTGTAGGTGTGTGGGACTTTTGAGGAGCCTCCTACTGGATTGATACCTTGGTTCTCAAAAACCGAGGGAAATACTTACGCTACTATTGCTGCATCACCCTTTCCTCTTCAAGGAAAACCAACGCAAGCTCAAGACATAGCAAGATCCGGAACGGAAAACTCCTGCCTCTTATGCTTCAGTGAGGTAGCAAAGTTCCTCCATGAGGGAGGAAGCTTAGTGATGATACCTCCGTCAATAAACTTGTCCGGTAGGATACAATTGAAGTGCTCAAGTTTTCTAGCAAATGACTGTATCTCATGAGCTTGCTCAACCACGGAGCGCTCTTCAATCATCCTGTAGTCATAGAATTGCTCCATGATGTACAACTCAGTGCCAGCATCCGAGACCCCAAACTTGGCCTCGAGTGCATCCCACATATCTTTTCCATTATCAATTGACGCATAAGCATCAACTATGTTCTCACCAAGAACACTCAAGAGAGCAGCCTTAAACAAGGTATCCATTTTCTGAAAAGCTTGTGCCTGTTGGGCATCTTGCTCTCCTTCAGGTTTGCCAAGAGTGGCGTCATAGCAACTCATGGTTTGAAACCATAAAACTGCTCTCACGCGCCACCTCTTATAGTGGATACCCTCAAACATAGGAGGTCTCATGGAAGCAGCAAAACCACTTGGGGTAAATTACCTATAATAAGGTTTTTGGAATGTTGGAAATATGAGCAATTTACCGAATGATTTTATTAACAGAAATACTAGATAAAGCATGACTAGTATAGCAGTGATAAAACAAGTCATGCGATTTGACAAAGAGAAGGTAAATAACATCTGCATATATGAGTTAGAACCGATCATCTCTAGAGCAGACAGTAGATCAAGATGCATATATGAGGTAGATCCTAACATGTCTAGGGCAAACACTAGAACAAGGAACTGTGATAGGACCTCTAACAGGAAAAACAAGAACACGTACGAGATAGCAGCCAGAGCAGAGGCTGGTGTCCTCCATGTTGTCGAGGAGGTTGTCGACGTCGGGGAAGTAGTCGTCGTTGGGGAAGTAGTCCTCGGAGACCGGGGCGTCCGTGACGAAGAAGTCAGTAGTCGTGCAGAGCACTCCCCAAAAACCTTATCACCCTTCTCCCGTACAGGACTCAAAAAGGTGCGATTTCGGAGGCCTACTGTCCCAACCTGCGGTGCACGCCGCAAGCCGGGATGAGGAAGATCGTAGCAGCAGCGCAGCGTTCAGGAACCGGTGGCGAGAGGAAGAATGAGTTTTGGTGCGTCTCTCTGAGAGGAGCGACCTCCCTTTTATAGGCGCAAGAGAAGGAGGCGAGAGGGCAACGACGGGAGGTGTAACAAAGAGACGAAGATGAAGCGAACAGCCAGCAGCTGAAGGGTTGCACCGTTCGCATTCAAACTCCAGTATCGCAAAAACTTTTCAGCTTTCGTGTGACCTTTCGTATACCCGTAGTGCGTGGCAAAAATTTAGACATCGGCTCGGCTCATTCCCGCAACCCGCGGTGCGTCGTGACGAGGCGTGGTGAGGCCGCGACGGAGGAGGAGCGCGCGTGGATGTCCCTCTTGTTCTCATGCTCATACAAGAGGGGAAAGAGATTCCCTTATAAAGAGGTCCAACTCCCTCTAAACTAGCAATGTGGGACTAAACTTTATTTCCACCTCTTGCCTTGCACTAATGGGCTGCGTGGGCCTCTAGGATTTATTAGGAATTTCTGAAACGGCTACTGGGCTAGGCCCAAATTGACAAAAATTCCAGCAGACCCTACTCTGCAAGGCGGCTCGCATCTCAGACCACCGGAGCACGACCACTGCCGAGAGCCACACAAGCGAGGGCCAGCCGGTCGCGGTGACCTTCTGGCTCGTCGACCCGCCGGGCATCTCCTACTTCTCCGTCAACTACCCCGGCCTCAAGTACGAGTACCAAGCCTGACTCCTCTGCGCCGAGGCCGCCTTTGTCCTCTTCATTCTAGCCTTGGGCTCCAGCCACTTCGTCTACATAGCCCGCGGCCCTGCTGGGAAGCAACCGTCACTGCGGCTGCTCCCGCAGCCCCGCCCCACATTCTTCGCCTGGCGAAAGTTGGGCCTCCTATCTTGCGACCACGAGCACTATGCCGTGGCCTTCCTCGACCGCAACTCGACCACCGAGGACGACGTATGGCGGTTCGACGCCCATGTCTTCTCATCCAAAACGCGGGCATGGAGGGCCGCGGAGGCGTCCCATGCGCACTTATCGGACTCCCAGAAGCGGCTGTGCTGCAGGCACGACTTCTCCAGGCAGATCACGGCCGAAGCAAGGTCACTTGGTTGGGTTGATATCAAGCATGGCATTCTCCTTCTCCACAACCTGTTTGATGGGCGTCCTGTCATCGATTTAATCCCATTGCCCGTACCAAATGTCGGCTTCCCAGGCGAGGACGGCAATTATCACTGTGCCCCTGAGTATTTCTGTGACGTCGCCAGCTGCGACGATGGTCTTATCAAGTTCGTCGAGATAAAACGCGACGACGAGAATTTCATGACCTGTGGGAAAGGATGGAGAGCCATTGTGTGGAACAGGAGGCTCTCCTAGGACGGCTGGCAGAAAATATGCACCGTCCATGTCGACGACATCTCGATTGATCAGAGCTACTCCGCTTTGTTGCCTGAGCTGCTGGATGATGGGACACAAGAGCTGGAATTGAAGAAACTGATTTTTTATGGCCCGGTTCTGAGCGTGCACGATGACGATCTTCTTTACATGATGACAAAGGTGAATGCTCAAGATGACGATGGATGGGCCGTCGTTATCGACATGAAATGTGCGGCGGTGGAGGCATTGACCAAGTTTTCTGTCGAACGGAACCCCTTTCCCAATGCAATGTGCTGCCCATGCGTCTTCTCCAAGTACCTTAACATGGCCCAAGGCGGTTCTTCCTTCTTTCTCCGTGAGGATGACTCTTGAGGGAATCTGCGGAAGAAGAGGAAGAAGAGAAAGAGGAGTAATAGGAGGAAGAAGAAGCTCAGATCATTATGACAGCGTACATCGTTTATTGTAAATAAACAACATAACTTTTTAGAAGCTCAGGTCGAGCTTAATTTTTGTATGCCAGATGGTTTTCAACGCGATGTATATACCATCCGCACAGGCACCTGTCAAACATTTTATTCATATGCTAGATGTGGTATTTTTTTGCATTAGTATACAATTTCTCTCTATATTGTCCTCTTAGAGTCCAGCCCAAGGGTTGTGCTTTTTGTGCCGCGTCTCACTTGAAAGATTGAAAGCGATTTATCCTTTATGTCCCTATACCATATGCCATCTTTGTGTGCATATTATTTTGTCAATCTTATATTTTAAGAGAATAGTCAAGAATGTCACATTTATTACAATTTTCCTAGTTTGTACAAAATTATATACACCTGTACTTTTTTTTGTTCCTTATTTTCCTTATTGGTGAAAGAGACCGCCCCTTAAAACGGATACATCGAAGTGTCAGCAGAGCTGATACCTCTCCTTGAAGAGTTATCGGTGCTTTGATTATTTGTCCTTTATATGTGCAAGTTAGCAGTGCAAATGCCAGATGCTAAACCTTTCAAATTTGGTAAAATGTATGCTGCTATTCACCATACTATTAGTATTACCTTTGATGATTACATATGGTGCCTCTTGTGTTAGGAAGCAGCTAGCGGGCACGTCCACAGATAGAAATGTACTAATATGTTGTTGCTTTAAAATCGTGTTTCTATAATAATCACGGACGCAGACGCTTCCGCCTGCATCTCTGCTTTTGTATTAAAATGTTATTCCTTCATATTGGCATGACTTCTCCGCAACCTGCCTCAGGCATCATCAACATTATGGGATGGTGTGCATTTTTTTAAAATAGTGAGAACATGAGATCTCAGGATCCAAAATCAATCACAGTTCATATGTACTCCCTCCATAAATACTAGAGTGAGAGTGTGCCTTGGCGCGAGGGTGCCGGTCCCAACGACGTAGTCAAACATGTACTCTAATGATCAAGTTAGTAGGAAGCATGGTTTAGCGCACATATTCAATGGGACGACGAATTTTCTAGTTTAAGGGAAGAAGCATTGACTTGTAGCAGAAGCAAGGCATCATCGAGTTCAACATGGTCATGAGATTATAAGGCCATATAAAGATTAGTGCGTTCATGAGACCATAAAAGTTTACCACTTGACATTAAGTTCTATACTAAGAGCATCAACACGAGAGACCAAGTACCAAGAGTACGAACATAATAAGAAATGAGAAGCCAGCTGACACAGTGGCAGTAGAGACCGTAAAACTAAAAATCCACAGCTATTCAATACACTAATAAGTAACTGCACACAATTGCTTTTTGATCAACTTCATGGGTGGCACTTCATATGAACCTGATGTAAATTGTCTGAGATATACATGGCATAGAATGTTTTTCCTATATACAATGAGTTTGTGATTTAAAGCTTATGGATAGTGGTTTCCTCCTTTCAATTTTGAAGGTGAAGACACATATCTGGTACTCTTTCATCCATTCCACCTTGACAAACTTTGACCAATCATTTGTTATTGTGGCCCTCTCATCATCACTCGGAACTGTCTCGTAACACCTTCGGTGTTGGGACTGACCATCATGTCCTCATCCGGTTAATAGAGATGGTCCTCGAGATTGTCTTTTGTAAAGGGATAGTTGAAATATTGGAAATGGAAGCATGCAATTGTCAATGTTGGGTACTACGACACACAACTTGTAAGTAGAAACAAAGGCGCACCTAGCCTTGTCTATCCCGTTGGTTCAATGCGTCAAATTCAATACCAATTCCAAATTCAAAACAACTATGCAACATGGCGAGAGGAAAGACGAATAGATGCCCTTGACAGACTAAAAAGTTGCATATTTAACGACTCAACAAACCATCACATACATCCTTGGTTGTAAGCAATGTTTTTTAATAGAATCGAGCTCAGAACCAAACAAAAACTGGTGGAAGAGATCTTAATTGGCCATCGTGCCAAGTTAGAAACCGTAAACAATTGACCATTAGGAAAGCAAATAGGTAGGATACAGGAATCATTTTGTACATACATATGTTATGCGCGGGGAGATACACCTACAGTAGTTATGAACAAAATGGTAGCACAAGTATAAGTACTACTATCCCATCTCAGAAACATTAATTGCCGAAAAATTAGCCTGAAAATTAGAGTAAACACAAAGGATAAATGACCTCATGGTAAATCAAAAACAGTAAAGAGCAATGTCACACAGGGTCAATAGTAAACCAAAATATAGCCCACTAAAATATCTAAACTTGTTGGCATTATAAACTGCAGTTGAGACATGCACCAAGTACTACGTAACAAATTGAATTGTCTTTTCTTTTCATAGATACACATATCCTTTAGTATATCTCAGCCAGAACAAAAAAAATCTCCTAAGAGAATGTTCTGCTGTTAGGATGGGCACCTCAACCAGAACAAAACAAATATCCTAAAGAGAATGTTCTACTGACATGATAGGTACAGTAAAGTCTCGACTGTCACATTGATACATAATCATCTTGTTACAAAAGAGGAAAAGCAGAATCACCACCTGACCAATGGCCACGATTTGGTCTGTTAATCAATCAGACCCGCAATGGTTGGATAGTATATCTATAAGACCTCAACTGTCTATTTACGTAAATCTGACCACAACATCATCATTATGCGTAAAATTATGTATTTGACCCGTGAAAGGAAAAAATGAATCGTATATTCTTACTGTTTAAAAACCTAAACTTTGCATTATGTGTCGATACTTGTCCTCGGAATCTATTCTTAGCACCCACTGCCAATTTGAAGACCAAAACTAAATGAAAGCATTAAGTCTAGACTTTTGTGCTTGCTCTGCGACAATGCTAGTGTAGCTGCGCAAATATTCGAACCGTTAAATTCCTCTTATGCATTTGCCTAGAACAGGATAGATAGATATACTTAACATAGTAGACATAATGGGTTTGGTTTGTTTCTAAAAGGGGAGTTGCCCAATAAACTGGGGGGATGAAATGAAAAACGGTTTGCTTCAGCATGTTGTTAGGCTATGCTCTTAGAAGACAAATGTTTACTGCGCAATGAATACGCCCAAGTAACAAGCATTAATAATATGTCTTACATAGGGAGCATCTCGACATATACCGAGGAAAAGGAATACAGACGATCACTAGAGACCATCTAGGATCTTGTCCTTCGTGCATTTGGCCTCGGACACTCGTGCAGTCGGCATCACTTTCTCATAGTACTGCTGAGCCTGTCGGTTCTTTCCTTCTGGACCACGATGCGCCATCTCCTTCATCTGCATGGCCGGCCAATGCGTCTTCACACCCGCATACACCTCTCGTGCACCCTCCAAGCATGCCGAGCGTTTCCACGGTCCAAACTAAGGAACAACTCCTTGCAGCCGCTGCGCCAGGCCAAGAAAGTTGATCGGCAGCGACGCACCCGGCCATAAGCCCACACAAAGGTCCGCCGTGACATGCCTGGCCAGACGGTGCAGCTCGGCCATTTTCTTGAGTTGGTTGCCGAGCAGCTAGGGCTGAGAAGGATCCTAGAACTGCAGCCAGAACGAACTCTCGGCGGTCGTACCTTCATGACTGTCAAAGTGCTTGCACGCCTTCTCCATGCTGAGAGGAAGGTCTGAGAACTCACTTGACAAACGCCATTTTCACGTTAGTATAGGACACACTTCGCGTCCAAATACACACTGAAGTAAGTATAGCTTGCCGGCAGCTATGTCGGTAGCCTGCCGAAGCTCCTCTTTGACCACCCTTGCTTGGGAAGTGACCTCCTGATAATGCGCCTTCAGCTTCTTGAGCTCGGCGGTGTCCTTTTCGCATGAATCCTTTAGAGCGTCGTATGTTGTGGTTGTGTTCTTAAGGTCTTCCTCAAGCTCAATGATTCAAGCTTGAGCTGCTAGCCGAGTTTATTTTCCTCGACAAGCTCTGATGTGCTCTTCAGCGCCGCGACTTTCTACCGCTCGGCCTCTTGTCGTATCTTCTCCAGTTCGACAATCGCCTCAACATAATATCAATAATAGAAGCGGGACTAGGGTTTTACCTCCACTTGAAGGCCGTGGACCTTGAAACAATCCCTCTTCTCCATGCTTAGCCATGTCGATCCACCGAGCGCTCTCCCTAGCCAAGCTTTTAAATAGCGGATAGCGGACTGGTTGCGGATTAAGGTCCATGTAGCGGAATGCGGATAGCGGGCGATATTGCGGACGCTATGTCCACATACCAAATTTTTAAAAACACTCATAAATTTGAGATTGTTGTGTATATTTCTAGACCATTGACAAAAAATATGATACTTAATTTGAGAAATCATCATTTATATAAGAATATAAACTATAATTGAACAATATTTGGTCATGCAAGCAAGACACATTTACCAAAATAGATTACACCACAAAACAACAAGGACTTATATAGCGGGCGATATTGCAGATAGCGGACGATATAGCGGTCTAACAAGTGATATGTCGCTCGCATCATGACAACACGCTATTTTCTAACGCAACCTTAAATTAATAGCGGCAGGGAGGTAGCTGAACAAGTGGTCGGACTCGGATGACACCGCCGACATAAAAACACAAACACTGCCCTAGGCCCATATGTACAGGGTTATGGCTGAACTAGAACACGTAGCAGCTCGATGCAGTGGAGTGTGAGCCGCAAGAGCTCTCATACAGGTACTCTCCTCCGTTGTTCTATAAAAAACATTCTTTGGTTAATTATATTTTTTATTAATATATCATATGATTTTATGTACGTACTTTTGTGTTAAATTATTTTAAATATTTTGTCTCATTTCACCGGTATTCTCTAGTTTCTTTTTATGTTCCCTTTTTCGATAGTATGATGCATCTTTATAGACACTGAAGTTGCACACGCAACTAAAGTTGTACTTATAAACGGACTGCTCGTTGGGCGTTTTATTGCTTTTTAATTGTTGTTCTAGGTCTTTATTCATTTTTTCCTTGTTATGTTCCATTTTGTCTTTCCTTCTCATTTTTTTTCATCCTCAATTTATTTTCCTTCCACTTCATATGTTTGTCATTTATTACTTATTTATGTTTCATATTTGTATTATTATTTTTATTTTCAATTTTCTATTAAAGAAAATACATGGGCATTTCTCATGGATGAACGCCTCGGCTGAAGAACTTATTTCATGTTGATGAATATATTCAAACACATAGATGAATGCCTCGGCTGAAGAACTTGAATATTTTGTTTCATAGTAATTAAATATTGTTTTGAATATCAAAAAAGGGTGAAAACCGTTTTTTGCAGGATCTATACAATTGATTGTTTGGTATATATCCCTACATGAAATGGTTTTGACACTAACATCTATCCAAAACATACTCGATCCCAGTCGTCAAATTACAATCTCACAGGGAAACAAGCCCATCAACCACGGCGCCAGCCTCCTCCTCCTGCCTGGGGTGTGCCGAGTAGTCCCTCCACTTCAACCAGGGATTGTCAGCCTTGAGCTTCTCGGCGTGGGCGTTGTACTCATCCCTGATCCTGGCCAGGAACGTCTCGGCATCTTCGTCGTCCGAGTCGACCTCTTCGTCCGAATCGCAGTCCGAGTACTCCACATCAGAGATCAGACCACGTCGGCTTGGTCAGCACCAACTTGACCTGCACCGCCTCCTGGGCCTTGACGGTGACCGGCGCCTCCTCCTCCTCCTCCACCGCCATGGCCTTGACGGTGACCTCGCCGCCGTCCTCCTCCGCCTTCCTCTTGGAGCCGCACCCAGCCTTGACGATCGACGACGCCTCCTCCGCCACGAGCGCCTCCGCCTGGAGCGATGGGATGAAGGGAACGCCCTCGGAGCCGGCGGCCGTCGGCGTCTTCTGGACGAACATCTCGCCGGATATCTCCTCTCCTGGTTGGTTAGGGTTTCGTGGATTGGGGATTTCTCTCGCTCGCTGGATTGGATCTCAGGGAAAACACGACGCGGAGGAGGCCGCGGCTGGAGTATATATATATGTCCAGGCCAACAACCCTAACCAACCTCGGGTCGGACTCGGGCCCCTTCCATCATACGAGTTCATTGGGCTGGGCTGGGCCCCACCATTTCTTTCTTTCTTCTGACTAGCCTGTTGGGTAGTCCTCTACACTACTACTAGTAGAAAGAAAACAACTCCTCAAAAAATAAGAAGGAAAACGAAATCTACAACCGCTAAAAAAACAGACGCATGAATTTTCAAAGCATGTTCATGGTTTTGAAAAATTATTTGGGTCCAAAAAATGTTCTTCAATTCAAAATAATGTTCCCAAATATCCACGAACAAAAAATGCATGAATTTGTTATTAAAAATCATGATTTTAAAAACTATTTGTGAGTTCAAAATAATTTTCCCAAATTTCTAAAATATATTTCCGAATTAAATACATATGAGTTTTCAAAAAAAAGTTCACTATTTTTAAAAATATTTATGAATCCAAAAAAATGTTCGTGAATTCAAAATAATGTTCCCAAATTTCTCAAATATATTCCCGAATTAAAAACATATGAATTTTCAAAAAACAATCATTATTTAGAAAAGTGTTCGTGAATTCAAAATAATGTTCCCAAATTTCCCAAATATATTCCTGAATTATAAAAAAATCATTATTTAGAAAAATATTTGCGAATTCAAATTAATCTTCCCAAATTTCTAAAATATATTCCCGAACTGAAAACCAAATGAATTTTCAAAAAAGTTCATTACTTAGAAAAATATTTGTGAATCCACGAAAATGTTCGTGAATTCAGAAAAAGTTCAATAAATTATTCACGAATTAAAGACACGCGAATTTTCAAAAGGTTCATTATTTTGTAAAATATTTGTGAATCCAAAAAAATGTTCGTGAATTCAAAAAAAGTTCAATAAATTATTTACGAATTAAAGACACACAAATTTTCAAAAGGTTCGTGATTTTGTAAAATATTTGTAAATCCAAAGAAATGTTCACAAATTTTAAAATGTTCATGAATGAGCTTAAAAAAATATTCATGAATTCTAAAATAAAAATAAATAGACCAGGAGAAAACTTTTAAAATCAGCGGGATGGTTCTATAATCAAACCTTCCCAAAACAGACGGGAGAAAGAATAGTGGGCCCATCTGCAAATGCCTAGGAGGGTATGAATGTGGTCGCTATCCAGAGACCCACGGGCGGAATAGGAAATCCCACCGACACTGTACCAGGACTTTCCAATAAAAAAAGGGAAAAAAGACTACAACTTGTAAGTTGTCAAGTGTAAAAAAGCACTTGTTCTCCACCACTAAGTGCAACATTCGACTTCGTTCCAGTGCCACCATCTCATTCGCACGTGAGGCTTGAGAAGTCGCTTAGGATGGTGCGGTTGATCCATGACAGTGCTTCATTGACGCAGTGCTACACACCTTGGATGCATGCAGAATGTTCTAACTATTGTTGATGCATTGCTCACCAGACATATGAGCATGAGCTCCGAACCTAACGCGAGACGACAAATTCATGTGATGATGGAGCACACTGAGATTGGATGAGTTTACGAAGGCTACGTAGCTGATCTGGATGGCACAAGAAAATCTATATATGAGGGGGCTCTTCAGAGTTCTTTACCGCCGCATTACTTCGTAACCAATTTTTGAACGAGCTAAAAGAAGATTAAGAAGGTAGGATGGGAGGTAGGGGTAGTTTCAAATTAAGTGGCTGTGGTCTCATAAAGACCAATGTGTTGATTACGTATCTGAGATGGGAAGTCCCAGTAAATTAGGTCAGATGACACTCGTACCACACTAGTAATGAAAGCTCCATTTAGCAACAAAAAAAAGTAATATGCGAATGTGACTTGCCTTTCGTGAAAAAAGATCAACTACCCAGACCAGTAAGTTAGCTCCTTGCATTTGTCATCTGTGGTGCGGGTGGCTGATTAGGGTCGATGTCTCCAGGATGAGGGTAGCCACCCCTCTTGTTCTTATCCTTATGGGGGTCCACGTCGTCTTCTTCGTTTCTCCTTTAATTCTTTGTACTTCCTCTTTCCATCTATATAGAGCCTAATGCATTTTTTATGACCGCCTTTGACTATTGATAAGATTAATAATACATGAGAAATATAATGTAAAAATTATATTGTTGGAAGCTCCTTTCACGTATGAATTTGATGGCATGCTTTGTGTAACTTGCATGTCATATATTATTGCTCTAATATTTGATTAAAGTTAGCCTCGAAAAACATATTAGGCCCTATATAGATGGAAGGAGGGAGTACGTTGTTTGCTACTCTACCTATGGATTGGGGCTGGCATTAGAGCTGCCATTTTCCTCTGCATTTGGTCCTCTGCCTATGGAGGCTGCTCGAAGCCGCTCCAATTGTTTCTTCAAAATTTCTTGACCTTTTATCGAGGTTACCAAACTCGTAATCACCCTAGGATCCGAGTGTACACTGGACTGACGTGAGTGCTTGCACCAAGCCCTTCAAACCATTAGGACCATTCTCCGATTGCTACCTTGCTTTCACTAGGGCATCATTCTCGCTATGAGAGCATCTCCAACAGGCGCGCAACGCGCGACGCGCTAAAAATCAGAATACAGCATCGGGTGTGCCAGGTTTTGCGTGCGGCGATACGCTGGCTCCAGCAGCCGCCGCAAAATAAAGCGCGCTCGAGCCACTCCAGCAGGCGTGCTATATTTCTCTTTTTATCTTGATGAGATGAACTGCGATTCGATACATATTTGGTTCCATAGCATGCTTCTACGATACAAAATAAAACGAAAAACTACTACTACTCGTCATTCTCCGACTCGGACTCTGCCTCCGCGATGTCCTCCTCCGACGTCTGAGCATAGGCGTCAAGAAACCGCTCGTCGCGGGAGTCCCAGCACGACGCATCTCCTAGCGCGATGTTGTATTTAGCGACCGCCTTTCACGTTCGCTTGTCCTCGCGATAGGCGTCTCGCTCCTTCCTCCTCTCCTCCATCTCGGTCCTCCTCTCGGTTAAAAACTGTTCCTCGTTGATGATGTCTTGCGGGAAGCGTTGCCTCCACGGCTTCCTCGTCCATCTCGGCCAGGCTGAGACGGCGCTCCCGCCTCCGGTTTTTACGACGATCCTCATCAGTGATAAGCCGCGGGAAAGGCGCCAACTCCTGTGCCCGCTCCCGGGTCGCCACGTCGGTGAAGCTCATGTCCCAACGGGACCGCCGGAGGCGCCACGCCGCAGCGTCGTACGCGCGGGCGCCATCCTGAACGGTGTCGAAGGTTCCGAGGCCGAGGAGCACGACACCGCCCGACCGAATCGAGGCGGAGTAGGTGCTGGACGGACGCAAGCGGACGCCGCGGTAGCCCGAACCTCCCCGGCGGCGAGGCGGCATGGTGGCGCGGTGGTGTCGTGTCGGCGACGAGGAGATAAAGCAGTAGAGGGAGCGAGAGAGAGCGGCAGAGGGCGCTGCAATTTTATAGGCGCGCCGGACGCGGTGTGCCAAATCTAGCGCGCGAGCTGCCGCCTTTTCCCACGCGCGCGCAATCGTTTTCCGCGCGCGCTAGTTTACCGCTACCGCTGGAGCGCGCGAAAACGTCCCACGCGCGCTAAAAAGCCAGTTTACCGCGGGCGCACGTCTTTTAGCGCGGCTGTTGGAAATGCTCCGAGACTTCCATACGTTCTCGTAGCAAAACAGGCGTGGGCCACTCCTGCCACTGTGTGCTTGAACCTTCCTCAACTCAGCAAGAACAAAACAATGGTCACATGTTGTTGAACTGATGTGTTTAATACCCCCAAACAAAGTAAGAAAGCTTGCATTTGCTAAAGCACGATCAATTCTAGCTTTTACATTGGAAGTACCTTGTTGCTTTTTATCCCATGTGAAGGGAACACCTCTCCACCCAAGACCTTGGAAGGAACAAAAATCCAAAACTTCCCGAAATGCTCACATTTGCCACTCAGACGTTGCATGAATGCTAAAGTGTTCATCAGAGTACATCGTCTTGTTGAAGTCGCATATACAAAGCCAACCTTGATGTTGGACTCCATGTAGATTTCCTTCCATGAGCAGGAGCAGCAGTGCCCTGCACCGCCAGGTGTTAAGAACACCACCCTCCGTCCCTCCCTGCTATGTTTCTCTCTAACCCCCGTCTTCTTCCTCCCTGTAGGTGCGGAAGGTAGAGCGGCCAGAGGAGAGGAGCAGGCCAACATGGTGGTGAGTGAGCTTCACCTCTCCCCCAGATCTGAACATCACCTTCAGTTTGGTTAAACTCTGCTTCACTTTGTACGTTTATTTCCATGATATGACTGAAATTTGAGCAAACCGTGTGTGCATCACATTTGTGTGGACCAAATTGTGTGTGTATCCAGTGTACGTACACATCACCTTTTTTCTGAATGCATGATGGTGGTAGCAGACTAGTGTAAACTTTTGTCCTGATTTCGTGTGCAGTTTCGCATGTCTTCATCTGCATGCACACTCAAGTAGATTTTCAAATGTTATTGGACTTGGCAAGTTCAAGGCGTGCACACACCAGTAGCTTCACAGAAGCACTAAAAATTTTCATAGCATTATATTATGTTTAGAAAAACTCTGATAATTTTTTTAAAATGTTCAGAGAATTGTTCGCACTAAAACTTTCATAGCATTTATATTATGTTTCAAAAAAAAATGTTCCATATCCACCAATTTCGAATGTTCATCTATTTTAGAATTGTTCGCCGATTCAAAAGGAAATGCTTAAAAAAACCTTCGCAATATAAAAAATAATCAAAATTTTAGAAAAATGTTCGTAAGTAGTAAAAAAATGTTCTCGATTTTTAAAAATGTTCCCAAATTTGTAAAATTGTTCACGAATGATCAAAGGTATGTAGTTAAATAGTAACGCTTCTGAGTCTTTGTGACTATATACCCACGTGAATTTTGAAGAATTAACTGCCGGGGTGGATTAGAATATTATATTATGTTTTAAAAAAATATTTCTTGAAATTCGGAATAATTCTTTGAATTACCAAGTTTTTTGACAATCACGATGTTTTTTTTTAAAATGTGAACATTGCTTCAATTTGTGAATAAATTTTTAAAAATAAACATTTTCTTGTATTTGTAAACAAATTTTCAAAATCATGCGATCAGATGTGAGCAAAATATGGTCATCGCCATTCAAGATTATGATTATTTTTCTCCCGTTGCAACGCACGGGCCCTTTTGCTATTGTAAATAAACAACAGAACTTTTCAAAAGCTCACATGGAGCTTAATTTTTGTAGGCAAAATGGTTTACCATCCGCACGGGCACCTGTCAAAAGTTTTATTCATATGCTATATGTGAGTTCTTTTTGCATTAGTATTCAATTTCTCTGTATATTGTTCTCTTAGAGTCCAGCCCAAGGGTTGTGCTTTTTGTGTCGCATGTCACTTTGGAAGGCTTGAAGTGATTTATCCTTTACGTACACTATACCTTGTGCCATATTTATGTGCATATTATTTTGCCACTCTTATATTTTAAGAGAATAGTCAAGAATGTCACACTTATTACAATTTTGCCTTATTGATAAAACAAACCACCCCTTAAAACAGATACCGGGAAGTGCAACAAGTGTTGAAACCTCTCCTCGAAGAGTCTTTTTTTTTGCAAACATGCAAAAGTTTTGCGCGTCGATGTATTAGAAGAAGAGAACTAGAAGTGCAGAGAGTCCGGCGGCTTGCAGCCGTTACAACCATCCCCACAGCAGCGTATGGTGGGTAGCCATTAACACCAGGGGGCACCCAACAATGCCCTACGTGCTAGAAGGTCCTATCTCCATAGCTCAACCTCATTACTGATGTGACGACAAAGCTCTCGAGCAACGACCGCTGACCGCTGGAAGACGCGACCATTACGCTCCTTCCGTAGCATCCAGATGATGAGGAGGGCAAGCAAATCAAAACCCTTCCTCCGCTCCTTTGGGATCGTCGCATGACTGGCTACCCACCACTCCATGAGATTTGCATCCATGGTGGGCACCAACTGACCGAGGCCGCAACACGAGAGGGCTGAGTACCACACCTCCCTGGCAAATACACAGCCCAGAGCTAGGTGGTCTGCAGTCTTTGTTGGGGAACGTAGTAATTTCAAAAAAATTCCTACGCACACGCAAGATCATGGTGATGCATAGCAACGAGAGGGGAGAGTGTTGTCTACATACCCTTGTAGACCGGGCGGAAGCGATCTGGCGTAGAGGAAGTAGTCGTAGGTTATCCTCGCAATCCAACCGATCCCAGCGCCGTTACTCCGGCGCCTCCGAGTTCTTGACACGCGTACAGCTCGGTGACGCTCCTCGGGCTCCGATCCAGCAAAGCTCCGGGGAGAGAGTTCCGTCAAGCCGACGGCGTGGTGGCGATCTTGATGTTATACCGATGCAGGGCTTCGCCTAAGCACCGCTACGATATGACCGAGGTGGAATATGGTGGAGGGGCACCGCACACGGCTAAGGAGCGATCTCAAGGATCAACTTGTGTGTCTTAGGGTGCCCCCTGCCCCGTGATATAAAGGAGCAAGGGGAGGGCCGGCCGGCCCTAGAGAGCGCGCCAAGGGGGGAGTCCTCCTCCTAGTGGGAGTAGGACTCCCTTTCCTAGTCCAACTAGGAGGGTAAGGGGAAGGAAGGAGAGGGAGAGGGAGAGGGAAGGGGGCGCGCCCCCTCCTTGTCATTCGGACTCCTCATGGGGGCACCTCTGGCGCAGCCCTCTCTCTCCCCTCGTGGCCCATTAAGGCCCATTACTTCCCCGGGGGGTTCCGGTAACCCCTCCGGCACTCCGGTATTATCCGAAACCACTCGGAACCATTCCGATGTCCGAACATAGCTGTCTAATATATCAATCTTTATGTCTCGACCATTCTGAGACTCCTCGTCGTGTCCGTGATCACATCCGGGACTCCAAACTCCTTCGGTACGTCAAAATACACAAACTCATAATATAACCGTCATCGAAACCTTAAGCGTGCGGACCCTACGGTTCGAGAACAATGTAGACATGACCGAGACACGTCTCCGATCAATAACCAATAGCGGGACCTGGATGCCCATATTGGCTCCTACATATTCTACGAAGATCTTTATCGGCCAGACCCATAACAAGATACTTTTGTTCCCTTTGTCATCGGTATGTTACTTGCCCGAGATTCGATCGTCGGTATCCAATACCTAGTTCAATCTCGTTACCGGCAAGTCTCTTTACTCGTTCCGTAATACATCATCTTGCAACTAACTCATTAGTTGTAATGCTTGCAAGGCTTAAGTGATGTGCATTACCGAGAGGGCCCAGAGATACCTCTCCGACAATCGGAGTGACAAATCCTAATCTCGAAATCGCCAACCCAACATCGCCTTTGGAGACACTGTAGTACTCCTTTATAATCACCCGATTCGTTGTGATGTTTGGTAGTACCCAAAGTGTTCCTCCGCAAGCGGGAGTTGCATAATCTCATAGTTATAGGAACATGTATAAGTCATGGATAAAAGCAATAGCAACATACTAAGCGATCGGGAGCTAAGCTAATGGAATGGGTCATGTCAATCGATCATTCAACTAATGATGTGACCTTGTTAATCAAATGACAACTCCTTTGTCTATGGTTAGGAAACTTAACCATCTTTGATTAACAAGCTAGTCCGGTAGAGGCATACTAGTGACACTCTGTTTGTCTATATATTCACACATGTATTATGTTTCCGGTTAATACAATTCTAGCATGAATAATAAACATTTATCATGTAATAAGGAAATAAATAATAACTTTATTATTGCCTCTAGGGCATATTTCCTTGATCTCCCACTTGCACTAGAGTCAATAATCTAGATTACAATAATGATTCTAACACCCATGGAGTCTTGGTGCTGATCATGTTTTACTCGTGGAAGAGGCTTGGTCAACGGGTCTGCTACATTCAGATCCGTATGTATCTTGCAAATCTCTATGTCTCCCACCTGGACCAAGTCCCGAATGGAATTGAAGCGTCTCTTGATGTGTTTGGTTCTCTTGTGAAATCTGGATTCCTTCGCTAAAGCAATTGCTCCAGTATTGTCACAAAAGATTTTCATTGGACCCGATGCACTCGGTATGACACCTAGATCGGATATGAACTCCTTCATCCAGACTCCTTCGTTAGCTGCTTCCGAATCTGCTATGTACTCCGCTTCACATGTAGATCCCGCTACGACGCTTTGTTTAGAACTGCACCAACTGACAGCTCCTCCGTTTAGTGTAAACACGTATCCGGTTTGCGATTTAGAATCGTCCGGATCAGTGTCAAAGCTTGCATCAACGTAACCGCCACGATGAGCTCTTTGTCACCTCCATATCGAGAAACATATCCTTAGTCCTTTTCGGTACTTCAGGATGTTCTTGACCGCTGTCCGATGATCCACTCTGGATTACTTTGGTACCTCCTGCTAAGCTAATAGCAAGGCACACATCAGTCTGGTACAGCATTGCATACATGATAGAGCCTATGGCTGAAGCATAGGAACATCTTTCATTTTTCTCTATCTTCTGCGGTGGTGGGCATTGAGTCTTACTCAACTTCACACCTTGTAACACAGGCAAGAACCCTTTCTTTGCTTGATCCATTTTGAACTTCTTCAAAACTTTGTCAAGGTATGTGCTTTGTGAAAGTCCAATTAAGCGTCTTGATCTATCTCTATAGATTTTGATGCCCAATATGTAAGCAGCTTCACCGAGGTCCTTCATTGAAAAACTCTTATTCAAGTACCCCTTTATGCTATCCAGAATTCTATATCATTTCCGATTAGTAATATGTCATCTACATATAATATCGAAATGCTCTGAGCTCCCACTCACTTTCTTGTAAATCTGAGCTTCTCCAAAAGTCTCAGTACAAACCCAAATGCTTTGATCACACTATCAAAGCGTTTATTCCAACTCGAGATGCTTGCACCAGTCCATAAATGGATCGCTGGAGCTTGCACACTTTGTTAGCTCCCTTTGGATCGATAAAACCTTCGGTTGCATCATATACAACTCTTCTTCCGAAATCCATTCAGAATGCAGTTTTACATCCATTTGCCAAATTTCATAATCATAAAATCGGCAATTGCTAACATGATTCGGACAGACTTAAGCATCGCTACGGGTGAGAAGGTCTCATCATAGTCAATCCCTTGAACTTGTCGAAAACCCTTTGTGACAAGTCGAGCTTTGTAGACAGTAACATTACCGTCAGCGTCAGTCTTCTTCTTGAAGATCCACTTGTTTTGTATTGCTTGCCGCCCCTCGGGCAAGTCAACCAAAGTCCACACTTTGTTTTCATACATGGATCCCATCTCAGATTTCATGGCCTCAAGCCATTTTGTGGAATCTGGGCTCACCATCGCTTCTTCATAGTTCGTAGGTTCATCATGATCTAGTAGCATGACTTCCAGAACAGGATTACCGTACCACTCTGGTGCGGATCTTACTCTGGTTGATCTACGAGGTTCTGTAGTAACTTGATCTGAAGTTTCATGATCAACATCATCAACTTCCTCACTATTTGGTGTAGATGTCGCAGAAACCGGTTTCTGCGATAAACTACTTTCCAATAAGGGAGAAGGTACAGTTACCTCATCAAGTTCTACTTTCCTCCCACTCACTTCTTTCGAGAGAAACTCCTTCTCTAGAAAGGATCCATTTTTAGCAACAAATGTCTTGCCTTCGGATCTGTGATAGAAGGTGTACCCAACTGTCTCCTTTGGGTATCCTATGAAGACACATTTCTCCGATTTGGGTTCGAGCTTATCAGGTTGAAGCTTTTTCACATAAGCATCGCATCCCCAAACTTTAAGAAACGACAACTTTGGTTTCTTGCTAAACCATAGTTCATAAGGTGTCGTCTCAACGGATTTTGACGGTGTTCTATTCAGCGTGAATGCAGCCGTCTCAAGAGCATAACCCCAAAATGATAGCGGTAAATCTGTAAGAGACATCATAGATCGCACCATATCTAGTAAAGTGCGATTATGACGTTCGGACACACCATTACGCTGTGGTGTTCCGGGTGGCGTGAGTTGCGAAACTATTCCGCATTGTTTCAAATGTAGACCAAACTCGTAACTCAAATATTCTCCTCCACGATCAGATCGTAGAAACTTTATTTTCTTATTACGATGATTTTCAACTTCACTCTGAAATTCCTTGAACTTTTCAAATGTTTCAGACTTGTGTTTCATTAAGTAGATATACCCATATCTGCTTAAATCATCTGTGAAGGTGAGAAAATAACGATATCCGCCACGAGCCTCAACATTCATCGGACCACATACATCCGTATGTATGATTTCCAACAAATCTGTTGCTCTCTCCATAGTACCGGAGAACGGGGTTTTAGTCATCTTGCCCATGAGGCATGGTTCGCAAGTGCCAAGTGATTCATAATCAAGTGACTCCAAAAGTCCATCAGTATGGAGTTTCTTCATGCGCTTTATACCGATATGACCTAAACGGCAGTGCCACAAATAAGTTGCACTATCATTATCAACTCTGCATCTTTTGGCTTCAACATTATGAATATGTGTATCACTACTATCGAGATTCATTAAAAATACACCACTCTTCAAGGGTGCATGACCATAAAAGATATTACTCATATAAATAGAACAACCATTATTCTCTGATTTAAATGAATAACCGTCTCGCATCAAACAAGATCCAGATATAATGTTCATGCTCAACGCGGCACCAAATAACAATTATTTAGGTCTAAAACTAATCCGAAGGTAGATGTAGAGGTAGCGTGCCGACCGCGATCACATCGACTTTGGAACCATTTCCACGCGCATCATCACCTCGTCCTCTGCCGGTGTTAAGCAATCCGTAGTCCTGTTTGAGTTGCAAATATTAGCAAGAACCAGTATCAAATACCAGTGCTCTGCGAGCTCTAGTAAGGTACACATCAATAACATGTATATCACATATACCTTTGTTCACCTTGCCATCTTTCTTATCCGCCAAATACTTGGGGCAGTTTCGCTTCCGGTGACGGTCTGCAAGCACTCGGTTTCAGGTTTAGGTCCGGACTTGGGTTTCTTCTCTGAGCAGCAACTTGCTTGCTGTTCTTCTTGAAGTTCCCCTTCTTCTTCCCTTTGCCTTTCTTCTTGAAACTAGTGGTCTTATTGACCATCAACACTTGATGCTCCTTCTTGATTTCTACCTCCGCAGCCTTTAGCATTGCGAAGAGCTCGGGCATAGTCTTTACTAACCCTTGCATATTATAGTTCATCACGAAGCCTTTGTAGCTTGGTGGCAGTGATTGAAGAATTCATCAATGACACAATCATCCGGAAGATTAACTCCCAGTTGACTCAAGTGATTGTAATACCCAGACATTCTGAGTATGTGCTCACTGACAGACCCATTCTCTTCCATCTTGCAGCTATAGAACTTATTGGAGACTTCATATCTCTCAATCCGGGCATTCTGTTGGAATATTAACTTCAACTCTGGAACATCTCATATGCTCCATGACGTTCAAAACGTCGTTGAAGACCGGTTCTAAGCCGTAAAGCATGGCACCTTGAACTATAGAGTAGTCATCAGCTTTGCTCGCAGACGTTCTTAACGTCGTCGGTTACATCAGCGGCGAGGCACTGGCACCCAGCGGTGCTTCCGGGGCGTAACTCTTACGTGCAGCAATGAGGATAATCCTCGAGTTACGGACCCGATCCGTGTAATTGCTACCATCATCTTTCAACTATGCTTTTCAAGGAACGCATTAAAATTCAACGGAACAACAGCATGAGCCATCTATCTACAAACAAACATAGATAAGCAAGATACTATCAGGTACTAAGTTCATGATAAATTTAAGTTCAATTAATCATATTACTTAAGAACTCCCACTTAGACAGACATCTCTCTAGTCATCTAAGTGATCACGTGATCCAAATCAACTAAACCATAACCGATCATCACGTGAGATGGAGTAGTTTTCAATGGTGAACATCACTATGTTGATCATATCTACTATATGATTCACGCTCGACCTTTCGGTCTCCGTGTTCCTGTTGGAAATATGCCCTAGAGGCAATAATAAAAGTATTATTATATTTCAATGTTCATGATAATTGTCTTTTGTTCATGCTATAACTGTATTATCCGGAAATCGTAATACACGTGTGAACACTTAGACCCCAATATGTCCCTAGTGAGCCTCTAGTTGACTAGCCCGTTGTGATCAATAAATAGTCATGGTTTCCTGACTATGGACATTGGATGTCGTTGATAACGGGATCACATCATTAGGAGAATGACGTGATGGACAAGACCCAATCCTAAGCATAGCATAAAAGATCGTATAGTTCGTTTGCTAGAAGCTTTGCCAATGTCAATTATCTCTTCCTTCGACCATGAGATCGTGTAACTCCCGGTTACCGTAGGAGTGCCTTGGGTGTATCAAAGCGTCTGGCGTAAGTGG
The DNA here is from genome assembly GCA_021437245.1 of Aegilops speltoides. Classification (NCBI taxonomy): domain Eukaryota; kingdom Viridiplantae; phylum Streptophyta; class Magnoliopsida; order Poales; family Poaceae; genus Aegilops; species Aegilops speltoides. Next base: position 30,537,778 of record CM038143.1, read on the forward strand.
GTGACTATAAAGGTGCATTACGGTATCTCCGAAAGTATCATTGGGTTGACACGGATCGAGGCTAGGATTTGTCACTCCGTATGACGGAGAGGTATCTCTGGGCCCACTCGGTAATGCATCATCATAATGAGCTCAAGGTGACCAAGGTGTTGGCCGGGATCATGCATTACGATGCGAGTAAAGTGACTTGCCGTAACGAGACTGAACAAGGTATTGGGATACCGACGGTCGAGTCTCGGGCAAGTAACGCACCGATTGACAAAGGAATTGCATACGAGGTTTGATCGAATCCTCGACATCGTGGTTCAACCGATGAAATCATCGAGGAGCATGTGGGAGCCAACATGGGTATCCAGACCCGCTATTGGTTATTGCCCGAGAGTCGTCTCGGTCATGTCTGCGTGTCTCCGAACCCGTAGGGTCTACACATAAGGTTCGGTGGCGCTAGGGTTAGTAGGAAGTCAAGTATGTGACTACGAATGTTGTTGAGTCCGGATGAGATCCGGACGTCACGAGGAGTTTCGGAATAGTCCGGAGGTAAAGAATAATATATAGGAAGTGGTATTTCGCCATCGGGAAAGTTTGGGGTCTCCGGTAATGTCTGGGACCACCGATAAGGGTCCCGGGTCCACCGGTGGGGCCACCTATCCGGAGGGCCCCATGGGCTGAAGTGGGAGGAACCAGCCCATAGTGGGCTGGTGCGCCCCTAGGCCCACCCCTGCGCCTAGGGTTGAAACCCTAGGGGTGGGCGCCCACTGGCTTGGGGGCACTCCACCCCTTGCCGCCCCCCCTTGGAGATTGGATCTCCGGGCGGCGCCTGAGGGGCCTATATAAAGGGGGGAGGAGGGGCTGCAGCACCCATCTCCAAGGCGCAGCCCTCCCTCCCAACACCTCTCCTCCTCCATGAGCACTTGGCGAAGCCACAGCCGAATCTTGCTTCTCCACCATCACCACGCCGTCGTGCTGCCGGTGGAGCTGTCTTCCTCAACCTCTCCTTCCCCCTTGCTGGATCAAGAAGGAGGAGACGTCTCCTGTCCCATACGTGTGTTGAACGCGGAGGTGCTGTCCGTTCATCACTTGGTCATCGGTGATTCGAATCACGTCGAGTACGACTACATCATCAGCTTGCAATCTTCCGCACGCGATCTACAAGTGGTATGTAGATGCAATCTCTCTCCCTAGACTCGTTGCTTAGATGAACTCATAGATGGATCTTGGTGAAACCGTAGGAAAAATTTTAATTTTCTGCAACGTTCCCCAACAGTGGCATCATGAGCTAGGTCTATGCGTAGTTCTCTAATGCACGAGTAGAACACAATTTGTTGTGGGCGTGGATCTTGTCATCTTACTTGCCTCTACTAGTCTTTTCTTGCCCAACGGTATTGTGGGATGAAGCGGCCCGGACCAACCTTACACGTACGCTTACGTGAGACCGGTTCCACCGATTGACATGCACTAGTTGCATAAGGTGGCTGGCGGTGTTTGTCTCTCCACTTTAGTTGGAGCGGATTCGATGAACAGGGCCCTTATGAAGGGTAAATAGAAGTTGACAAAATCACGTTGTGGTGATTCGTAGGTAAGAAAACGTTCTTGCTAGAACCCAATCGCAGCCACGTAAAGATGCAACAACAATTAGAGGGCGTCTAACTTGTTTTTGCAGCGATTGATCATGTGATGTGATATGGCCGAAGTTGTGATGAATGATGAATTGTGATGTATGAGATCATGTTCTTGTAATAGGATTCATGACTTGCATGTCGATGAGTATGACAACCGGCAGGAGCCATAGGAGTTGTCTTTATTTTTTGTATGACCTGCGTGTCATTGAAGAACGCCATGTAAACTACTTTACTTCATTACTAAACGCGTTAGTCATAGAAGTAGAAGTAGTCGTTGGCGTGACAACTTCATGAAGACACGATGATGGAGATCATGATGATGGAGATCATGGTATCAAGCCGGTGACAAGATGATCATGGAGCCCCGAAGATGGAGATCGATGGAGTTTTATGATATTGGCCATATCATGTCACAACTATATAATTGCATGTCATGTTTATTATGTTTATGCATCTTGTTTACTTAGGACGACGGTAGTAAATAAGATGATCCCTTACAAAATTTCAAGAAGTGTTCTCCCTAAGCGTGCACCGTTGCTACAGTTCGTCGCTTCTAAGCACCACGTGATGATCGGGTGTGATGGATTCTTACGTTCACATACAACGGGTGTAAGACAGTTTTACACAGCGAAAACACTTAGGGTTAACTTGACGAGCCTAGCATGTGCGGACATGGCCTCGAACACGGAGACCTAAAGGTCGAACACGAGTCGTATGGAAGATACGATCAACATGAAGATGTTCACCGGCGATGACTAGTCCGTCTCACGTGATGATCGGACACGGGCTAGTCGACTCGGATCGTGTAACACTTAGATGACTAGAGGATGTCTAATCTAAGTGGGAGTTCATAATTTTGATTAAGAACTTTATTATCATGAACTTAGTCTAAAACCTTTGCAAATATGTCTTGTAGATCAATGGTCAGCGCTAATGTCAACATGAACTTCAACGCGTTCCTAGAAAACCAAGCTGAAAGATGATGGCAGCAACTATACGGATCGGGACCGGAACACGAGGATCATCCTCATAGCTGCCAGGAAGCAATATGTCCTAGAAGGACCGCTAGGTGGCGCTCCGTCCCGAGAACCAAGGCGTTATGAGCGCTGGCAAGCTCGTCTTGATGATTACTCCCTCGTTCGGTGCGGCATGCTTACTGACTTAGAACCGGGGCTCCAAAAGCGTTTTGAGCACCACGGAGCATATGAGATGTTGAAGAGCTGAAACTAGTTTTCCAAGCTCATGCCCGGGTCGAGAGTTATGATGTCTCCGACAAGTTCTACAGTTGTAAGATGGAGGAAAACAGTTCTGTCAGTGAGCACATCCTGAAGATGTCTGGGTTGCACAACCGTATGACCCAGCTAAACATAAACCTCCCAGATGAGGCGGTCATTGACAGAATCCTCCAGTCGCTCCCACCAAGCTACAAGAGCTTTGCGATGAACTACAACATGCAGGGGATGGTAAAGACCATTCCTGAAGTGTTCTCGATGCTGAAGTTAGCAGAGGCTGAAATCAAGAAAGAACATCAAGTGTTGATGGTCAATAAGACCACTAAGTTCAAGAAGGGCAAGGGTAAGAAAAACTTCAAGAAGGACGGCAAAGATGTTGCTGCGCCCGATAAGCCGATTGCGGGAAGAAGTCAAAGAATGGACCCAAGCACGAGGCTGAGTGCTTTTATTGCAAGGGAAGGGTCCTTCGAAGCGGAACTGCCCCAAATACTTAGCGGATAAGAAGGCCGACAACACCAAAGGTATATTTGATATACATGTAATTGATGTGTACCTTACCAATTACTCGTAGTAACTCACCGGTATTTGATACGGTGCCGTTGCTCATATTTGTAACTCACAGCGGGAGCTGCGGAATAAACGGAGGCTGGCGAAGGGCGAGGTGACGATACGCATCGGGAATGGTTCGTGGTCGATGTGATCGCCGTCGCACGCTGCCTCTACATTTACCTACGGATTAGTTTTGAACCTTAATAATTGTTATTTAGTGCCATGTTTGAGCATGAACATTGTATCTGGATCTCGTTTAATCTGAGATGGCTACTCATTTAAGTCGAGAATAATGGTTGTTCGATTTATATGAGAGATATGTTTTATGGTCATGCTCCGATGGTCAATGGTTTATTCTTAATGAATCTCGGCGTAATGTTACACATGTTCATAGTGTGGATGCCAAAAGATGTAAAGTTGATAACGATAGTCCCACATACTTGTGGCCTGCCGTCTTGGTCACATTGGTGTCAAGCGCATGAAGAAGCTCCATGCTGATGGACTTTTAGAGTCTCTTGATTATGAATCGTTTGACACATGCGAACCATGCCTCTTAGGCTAAATGACCAAGACTCCGTTCTCCGGAACAATGGGCGAGCAACCAACTTGTTGGAAATCATACATACCGATGTGTGCGGTCCAATGGCGTTGAGGCTCATGGAGGATATCGTTATGTTCTCACTCTCCGATGACTTAAGTAGATATGGGTATGTCTACTTAATGAAACACAAGTCTGAGACCTTTGAAAAGTTCAAGGAATTTCAGAGTGAGGTAGAGAATCAACGTGACCGAAAGATAAAGTTCCTCTGATCGGATCGTGGAGGAGAATATTTAAGTCACGAATTTGGCACACACTTAAGGAAATGTGGAATCGTTTCACAACTCACGCCGCTGGAACACCTCAAATAAACGGTGTGTCGAGCGTCATGAATCGCACTTTATTGGATATGGTGCGGTCTATGATGTCTCTTACTGATTTACCGCTATCATTTTGGGGATACGCTCTAGAGACAACGACATTCACTTTAAATAGGGCACCGTCTAAATCCGTTGAGACGACGCCGTATGAATTATGGTTTGGGAAGAAACCTAAGCTGTCGTTTCTAAAAGTTTGGGGATGCGATGCTTATGTCAAGAAACTTCAACCTGAAAAGCTCGAACCCAAGTCGGAAAAATGCGTATTCATAGGATACCCTAAGGAAACTGTCGGGTATACCTTCTACTTAAGATCCGAAGGCAAGATCTTTGTTGCCAAGAACGGATGCTTTACGGAAAAGAGTTTCTCTCGAAAGAAGTAAGTGGGAGGAAAGTAGAACTTCGATGAAGTACTACCTCTCGAGCGGGAAAGTGGTGCAGCGCGAAACCGTTCTGTGATGCCCACACCAAGCGAAGAGGAAAACAATGATGATGATCAAGGTACTTCGGATCAAGTTACTCTGAACTTTGAAGGTCCACGAGGACACGTTCCGCACTGAGTGGTACGGCAACCTGTCATGGAAATCATGTTGTTAGACAACAATGAACCTTGAACTATGAAGAAGCGATGGCGGGCCCGGTTCCAACAAATGGCTTGAAGCCATGAAATCCGAGTAGAATCCATGTATGAAAACAAAGTATGGACTTTGACAGACTTGCCGATGATCGGCGGCGATAGAAAACAAATGGATTTTTAAGAAGAAGGCGGACGCGGATGGTAATGTTACCATCTATAAAGCTCGACTTGTCGCTAAGGGTTATCGACAAGTTCAAGGGATTGACTACGACGAGACATTCTCTCCGTAGCAAAGCTGAAGTCCGTCCGAATCATGTTAGCAATTGCGCATACTATGATTATGAGATATGGCAGATGGGCGTCAAAACGGCATTCCTTAACGGACATCTTAAGGAAGAGCTGTATATGATGCAGCGGAAGGTTTTGTCGATCCTCGTAAGCGCTAACAAAGTATGCAAGCTCCAGCGATCCATTTATGGACTGGTGCAAGCATCTCGGAGTTGGAACATTCGCTTTGATGAGATGATCAAAGCGTTTGGGTTTATCTTGAGACTTATGGAGAAGCTGCGTTTACAAGAAAGTGAGAGGGAGCTCTGTAGCATTTCTCCTATTATATGTAGATGACATACTCTTGATGGGAAATGATACAAAACTTCGGACAGCATTAAGGCCTACTTGAACAAGTGTTTTTCAATGAAGGACCTTGGAGAAGCTGCTTATATATTAGGCATCAAAATCTATAGAGATAGATCGAGGCGCCTCATAGGTCTTTCACAAAGCACATACCTTGATAAGACTTTGAAGAGGTTCAAAATGGATCAGTCCAAGAAGGGTTCTTGCCTATGTTACAAGGTGTGAGATTGAGCTCGGCTCGATCACCGACCACGGCAAAAGATAAAGAAGAGATGAGTGTCATCCCTATGCTTCAGCCATAGGATCTATCATGTATGCCATCTGTGTACTGACCGATGTAAACCTTGCCGTAAGTTTGGTTGCAAGATACCAAAGTAATCCCGGCAAGGAACACTGGACAGCGGTCAAGAATATCTGAAGTACTGAAAAGGACAAAGGACATGTTTCGTTTATGGAGGAGCGAAGAGCTCGTCAGAAGGGTTACGTCGGCGCTAGCCCGACTCAGATCTGGATGACTCTAAGTCACAAACCGGATCGTGTATATGTTGAATGGTGGAGCGATGGCTGGTGCGGTGCAAGCGAGCGTCGTGGCGGGATCTCGTGTGAAGCGGAGTACATGGCAGCCTCGGAGGCAGCGCATGAAGCGATTTGGGTGAAGGAGTTCATCACCGACCTAGGAGTCATACCCAATGCGTCGGGGCCGATCAAACTCTTCTGTGACAACATTGGAGCTATTGCCCTTGCCAAGGAGCCCAGGTTTCACAAGAAGACCAGGCACATCAAGCGTCGTTTCAACTCCATCCGTGAAAATGTTCAAGATGGGGACATAGAGATTTGCAAAGTGCACACGGATCTGAATGTCGCAGATCCGTTGACTAAACCTCTCTCGCGTGCAAAACATGATCAACACCAGAACTCTATGGGTGTTCGATTCATCACAATGTAACTAGATTGGTGACTCTAGTGCAAGTGGGAGACTGTTGGAAATATGCCCTAGAGGCAATAATAAAAGTATTATTATATTTCAATGTTCATGATAATTGTCTTTTGTTCATGCTATAAGCTGTATTATCCGGAAATCGTAATACACGTGTGAACACTTAGACCCCAATATGTCCCTAGTGAGCCTCTAGTTGACTAGCCCGTTGTGATCAATAGATAGTCATGGTTTCACGACCATGGACATTGGATGTCGTTGATAACGGGATCACATCATTAGGAGAATGATGTGATGGACAAGACAATCCTAAGCATAGCATAAAAGATCGTATAGTTAGTTTGCTAGAAGCTTTGCCAATGTCAAGTATCTCTTCCTTCGACCATGAGATCGTGTAACTCCGGTTACCGTAGGAGTGCCTTGGGTGTATCAAAGCGTCTGGCGAATCGGGTGACTATAAAGGTGCATTACGGTATCTCCGAAAGTATCTGTTGGGTTGACACGGATCGAGGCGGGATTTGTCACTCCGTATGGCGGAGAGGTATCTTTGGGCCCACTCGGTAATGCATCATCATAATGAGCTCAAGGTGACCAAGGTGTTGGCCGGGATCATGCATTACGGATGCGAGTAAAGTGACTTGCGATAACGAGACTGAACAAGGTATTGGGATACCGACGATCGAGTCTCGGGCAAATAACGTACCGATTGACAAAGGAATTGCATATGAGGTTTGATCGAATCCTCGACATCGTGGTTCAACCGATGAAATCATCGAGGAGCATGTGGGAGCCAACATGGGTATCCAGACCCGCTGTTGGTTATTGCCCGAGAGTCGTCTCGGTCATGTCTGCGTGTCTCCCGAACCCGTAGGGTCTACACACTTAAGGTTCGGTGACGCTAGGGTTAGTAGGAAGTCAAGTATGTGACTAACGAATGTTGTTCGGAGTCCCGGATGAGATCCCGGACGTCACAAGGAGTTTCGGAATGGTCCGGAGGTAAAGAATAATATATAGGAAGTGGTATTTGCCATCGGGAAAGTTTGGGGTCTCCGGTAATGTCTGGGACCACGGAAGGGTCCCGGGTCCACCGGTGGGGCCACCTATCCGGAGGGCCCCATGGGCTGAAGTGGGAGGAACCAGCCCATAGTGGGCTGGTGCGCCCCTAGGCCCACCCCTGCGCCTAGGGTTGAAACCCTAGGGGGGGGCGCTTGGCTTGGGGGCACTCCACCCCTTGGCCGCCCCCCCTTGGAGATTGGATCTCGGGGCGGCGCCCAGGGGCCTATATAAAGGGGGAGGGAGGGCTGCAGCACCCATCTCAAGGCGCAGCCCTCCCTCCCAACACCTCTCCTCCTCCGTGGCGCTTGGCGAAGCCCTGCCGAATCTTGCTTCTCCACCATCACCACGCCGTCGTGCTGCCGGTGGAGCTGTCTTCCTCAACCTCTCCTTCCCCCTTGCTGGATCAAGAAGGAGGAGACGTCTCCCGTCCCGTACGTGTGTTGAACGCGGAGGTGCTGTCCGTTCAGCACTTGGTCATCGGTGATTCAAATCACGTCGAGTACGACTACATCATCACCTTGCAAGCTTCCGCACGCGATCTACAAGTGGTATGTAGATGCAAACTCTCTCCCTAGACTCGTTGCTTAGATGAACTCATAGATGGATCTTGGTGAAACCGTAGGAAAGTTTTTAATTTTCTGCAACGTTCCCCAACAGTTCCGAGGCCATATCTGCATATGCTAGGCTCGTCAAGTATAACCTGAGTATTCTGCGTGTGCAAAACTGGCTTGCACCCGTTGTAGATGGACGTAGAGCTTATCACACCCGATCATCACATGGTGTCTCGGCACGACGAACTTTGGCAACGGTGCATACTCAGGGAGAACACTACTTGATAATTTTTAGTGAGAGATCATCTTAAAATGCTACCGTCAATCAAAGCAAGATAAGATACATAAAGGATAAACATCACATGCAATCAATATAAGTGATATGATATGGCCATCATCATCTTGTGCTTGTGATCTCCATCTTCAAAGCACCGTCGTGATCACCATCGTCACCGGCGCGACACCTTGATCTCCATCGTAGCATCGTTTGTCGTTTACGCCATCTATTGCTTCTACGACTATCGCTACCGCTTAGTGATAAAGTAAAGCAATTACAGGCGTTGCATTTCATACAATAAGCGACAACCATATGGCTCCTGCCGATTGCCGATAACCGGTTACAAAACATGATCATCTCATACAATAAAATATAGCATCACGTCTTGACCATATCACATCACAACATGCCCTGCAAAAACAAGTTAGACGTCCTCTACTTTGTTGTTGCAAATTTTACGTGGCTGCTAAGGGCTTTAGCAAGAACCGTTCTTACCTACGCATCAAAACCACAACGATAGTTTGTCAAATAGACTCCGTTTTAACCTTCACAAGGACCGGGAGTAGCCACACTCGGTTCAACTAAAGTGAGAGAGACAGACACCCGCCAGTCACCTTTAAGCACGAGTGCTCGTAACGGTGAAACCAGTCTCGCGTAAGCGTACGCATAATGTCGGTCCGGGCCGTTTCATCTCACAATACCGCTGAATCAAAGTATGACATGCTGGTAGGCAGTATGACTTATATCATCCACAACTCACTTGTGTTCTACTCGTGCATATAACATCAACGCATAAAACCTAGGCTCGATGCCCTTTGTTGGGGAGCGAGTAATTTCAAAAAATTCCTACGCACACGCAAGATCATGGTGATGCATAGCAACGAGAGGGAGAGTGTTGTCTACATACCCTTGTAGACCAAGCGGAAGCGATCTGGCGTAGAGGAAGTAGTCGACGTTATCCTCGCGATCAACCGATCCCAGCGCCGTTACTCCGGCGCCTCGAGTTCTTGACACACGTACAGCTCGGTGGCGCTCCTCGGGCTCCGATCCAGCAAAGCTCCGGGAGAGAGTTCCGTCAAGACGACGGCGTGGTGGCGATCTTGATGTTCTACCGACGCAGGCTTCGCCTAAGCACCGCTACGATATGACCGAGGTGGAATATGGTGGAGGGGCACCGCACACGGCTAAGGAGCGATCTCAAGGATCAACTTGTGTGTCTTAGGGTGCCCCCTGCCCCGTATATAAAGGAGCAAGGGGAGGGCGGCCGGCCCTAGAGAGGCGCGCCAGGAGGGAGGAGTCCTCCTCCTAGTGGGAGTAGGACTCCCTTTCCTAGTCCAACTAGGAGGGTAAGGGGAAGGAAGGAGAGGAGAGGGAGAGGAAGGGCCGCCCCCTCCTTGTCCAGTCGGACTCCTCATGGGGGGCGCGCCACCTCTGGCGCAGCCTCTCTCTCCCTCGTGGCCCATTAAGGCCCATTACTTCCCGGGGTTCGGTAACCCTCCGGCACTCCGGTATTATCCGAAACCACTAAGAACCATTCCGATGTCCGAACATAGCTGTCCAATATATCAATCTTTACGTCTCAACCATTCTGAGACTCCTCGTCGTGTCCGTGATCACATCCGGGACTCCGAACTCCTTCGGTACATCAAAATACACAAACTCATAATATAACCGTCATCGAAACCTTAAGCGTGCGGACCCTACGGTTCGAGAATAATGTAGACATGACCGAGACACGTCTCCGATCAATAACCAATAGCGGGACCTGGATGCCCATATTGGCTCCTACATATTCTACGAAGATCTTTATCGGTCAGACCGCATAACAAGATACTTTTGTTCCCTTTGTCATCGGTATGTTACTTGCCCGAGATTCGACCGTCGGTATCCAATACCTAGTTCAATCTCGTTACCGGCAAGTCTCTTTACTCGTTCCGTAATACATCGTCTTGCAACTAACTCATTAGTTGTAATGCTTGCAAGGCTTAAGTGATGTGCATTACCGAGAGGGCCCAGAGATACCTCTCCGACAATCGGAGTGACAAATCCTAATCTCGAAATCGCCAACCCAACATCTGCCTTTGGAGACACCTGTAGTACTCCTTTATAATCACCCGATTCGTTGTGGCGTTTGGTAGTACCAAAGTGTTCCTCCGCAAGCGGAGTTGCATAATCTCATAGTTATAGGAACATGTATAAGTCATGGATAAAAGCAATAGCAACATACTAAACGATCGGGTGCTAAGCTAATGGAATGGGTCATGTCAATCAGATCATTCAACTAATGATGTGACCTTGTTAATCAAATGACAACTCCTTTGTCTATGGTTAGGAAACTTAACCATCTTTGATTAACAAGCTAGTCTGGTAGAGGCATAGTAGTGACACTCTGTTTGTCTATATATTCACACATGTATTATGTTTCCGGTTAATACAATTCTAGCATGAATAATAAACATTTATCATGTAATAAGGAAATAAATAATAACTTTATTATTGCCTCTAGGGCATATTTCCTTCAGTCTTAGCCTCTTGCTCGCATAACGGCCACATGACGTGGGACTGGAGGTCGTGCCGAAGGCATCTGTCCGCCATCCAAATCCAACGCCTCATCGCTAGCCAAAAGTGAAGCTTGCACTTGGCCAGAGCCCAAGACTTCCAAAGGGCCTGACCGCACGGGAACCTCTTGAGGCCAGCAAAGAACACCTGGTAAGCCGATCTCATAGAATATATGTCAGTCGACGTCCACTTCCAAATTATGCGGCCCGGAATCTCAAGGAGGAGGTGTACCTCGAGAAGCAAGTCAGTGAGCATTAGGAATTGCGTTAGCACTCTAGCCGTCAACACTACTGTGATGTCCCTGATCCAAGCACGGTCCGCCAAAGGCCTCATGAGTCGTTCGCAAGTGTCGTGCACCGTTGTTCACTGCTAGGAATAGCTTCGGGGCCTCAAACTGAATGGAACACACATGGAGCCAAAAATCCGTCCAGAAAAGAGCCTTGTTACCATCCCCCAGCATCATCTTGATGGACGAGTCAAAAACAGCCTGCACCTCAGGCTCCATGGCTGGCTACAAGCCCGCCCAGCTGCAATCAGATGTGCGCTACATCCATAGCCAGCGTGCCCGGAATGCAAAGCCCAATAGCTTGAGGTTCAGGATGTCCAGTCCGCCATACTCGAACGACTTGCACACTAGCTCGCAAGCCACCAGACACTAGCTTGAGGTTCAGGAAGCAAGCAATAGCGGGCATTTTCGTAGACGAAAATGTACATGAGGGCGGCCAGTAGATCTGTCCGGTCTCGGTCTGTTCTGACTTGCCTGTGTTTGCTGGCGGCAAGGAAGGTGGTGGCCCTGTGCAGCATTGGCATGCTTGCTACGTTAGGGGTGCGCGGACTAGTTGAGGTTCTCGCTGGCCTTGGCCGGGTGTGAGGGAGTGGTGGTTGTGCTAATCCAGGTGAATGCCTGGCCGATGCTTGTTGGCCGGCAGGGATGGCGCACGCGTCGTTGTGCTCCTTGGAGGCATCATCAGGGAAGATCTGCGCATCCTCAACTCCTGGGTCAAGATCTTCGGGCGAAAACCAAGATCATGTTGCCTGGTCTGGCGGCGGCGGCGTCTTCAGCATCGTTTCCCCTCTTTAGGGTGCTATCTTGAAGACCTTGGTTCCATTGATGCTTCCTGTGGGCTGGAAGTGCACGACATTGCGGTTTGGTGTCCATCCGACAATGTGGGTGGTTGGAGTCGTGACTCATGTGGCAACAACGATGGTGGCGAGCAGAGCTGGGTCGCGGCTTGTCCTTCTGGTGTCGACGGTTGGGTGCGCCAATGTGTACGCCTATGCTAGTTTCGTGTTGTGTTGGAGAAGTCGGAGCTGAGGTCGGCTGGGCCACTGCTGCAACGATGACTCCATGAGGGTGCTTTTCAGATGGCGATGATCTCCGAATGTTGGGTTGGACTAGATCGGTGTGAGTCTTGCAACTTTCTTCCGTGAGGCTCTTCAGCAAAATCGGAGCTGCCATGTCGTCAACGCTTCGGTCGTCTGTTTGGCATTTGTGGCCAGGTCATTTGAGTGTGCCCCGTGGTGGGTTTTAATCTAGGTTTTCACCCGGTCTTTCTTTAATTAATCATGCAACACTATTCTTCTCAATCAATGAAAAGGCATTCAAAAGCATCTTGCTACGTTAGAGAAAGTTAGTGCATAGAAACATTAGCAATGTTTTTTATTTTTCCTTCTTCTTTGCTTCAAAACTAGAATTGAACACACGTGTGTTTTGCTTCAAAACGGTTTCATCTGAAATGGACTTTTCTAGCTGAAAATAACCTGACAAGTAGACCAGCATCTTAGCATATGCAAAGAATAACTAATCGGTCCTCGCATTTTTTTTAAAACTAATCGGAACATATAGATAGCTCATATGAGAGCAGATTAGCAGGACTACATCAGCGTCCTAGGTTTTCATGGATGACGCCCCTCTAAAATAATACTCGTATGTGGACTATTCACGACAACAAAATTATCGGCTAATCTAGTTCTCCGGTTGCGCAAGTTAACCTGAACTCAGCCACCCTCTTGAGGGCATCGATTTTGGAGGTTAATCCGGTCAGAGGGATCAGTGGGTGTGTTGGGAGGTTGGGTGGTGGAAGGCGTTGATGTGGCGTCGAGGCTTCTGTGGCAACGCTGATGAGGCGAGTGAAGTCGGAGGCGTTGCGGTGGTTGCGGTAGTCGGCTCTTCTCTGACGTGTCTGTGAGATTACCTCGGTTTGTTTGTTGTGGTGAAGTCGAAGCTGCGGCAGTGGGTCCCTGTAGCAACGATGACATGCAGCAGGTGGTTCGTTCGGTGGTCTTCCACGGCGCCAGCCTGGCATAGTTCTTCTTTGGATCTCTCATTCAGAGCCAGAGCTGTGCTGCCCTCAGCGCGGGTGGCTGAGTTCTGACACGGTCTATATGTGCCGCTCAGCAGTTTGTGACGGTTTTCGCCCGGTTCTCCATTAATTAACCGAACAATTGTCTTCTGCTTAATTAGTGGATGAGACAAATTTTTTGCCTCTGTTTCGAAAAACAATTATATGAACCAAACCAAACCGTATCCCATGGATACGTTGGGATATGTGTTTAGTGTCCCGAAACGTAAAAGCATGTTTAGTCTTATCCATCAAGTTCCTGAAAACCTCTTCGCCTATCCAAGCAGAGTGCTCTCCCACAATTCAATCCTCCGATCAGCGGATCCACCGGCGCGGCAAGGGCGGCGCACCATCGATCTTCCGAGTTCGACTGCCGCACAGCGGAGGCGCGAGTTCATGGCGGTTCGGCTACCAGGCGGCGCCTCGCCGAGTCAGGCGGGATCGTCGGGGGACTAACCAATTCCTCCGAAGTGATTAATCAGTTCACCATCCCCAATCGTTTCATCGCAGCAGCCATAATCATCAGATAATGTGATTAATTAGTCCCACATCGCCATTCCGGGCGGAAATTGCGCACTATAAAAGCGCCCCATTCGCGGGAACCCTCGCTGGGACTGGTGGCGCAGGCCTGTAGCTCCGGCTTCTTTGGAGGGCATTGTTGGCGAGGGAAAAGGCTCGGCTCGTTGCGTGAGCGTCGCCGGCAACGGCGGCGGAGCCGAGCTCGGGTTGTGGTTGTGTGTGTGCTGCCGAGCTTTTGAGCCCAGGGTCAGGCACGCACGTCGTCCTGCGTGAAAGCAGGACGCACGCGTCTCTGAGCCCGGCAGACGCGGTACGGGGACTGTACCCTCCGCGACGGGTATGCAGGACCGGCGGCGGCCGGCGGCGAACCCATATAGTTATCTAGCTGGGCTTTCTCCCATTGTGGGGGAGTCTTGGGTTCGTTCGCGTGCACTCCGACCACCACCCCTCTCACCAACTCTTTTGGAGTAGTTTTTGCATGGACTGCATTGGGCTTCTGACATCTATGCAGAAGACACGAGCCAAACTATGTGGTTAAATTAGAAATTTGTATACACCCGAACGTAGGATATTCACCTGTCGAGGCTTGGTTGAAGCTTCGATGTGCTGAACTTGATTTCGCCTGCTGTGTGCCAAGGGGCCCCCATGTATATTTTCAGCTCTTCTATGGGCCTATTGCCGTGACCCAAATGCTAAACAGATGAAGTATTGCGTATTCCATCCACGAAAAATGAACGTAGATCGTTTCCCCTGATTTCCTTCCTGTTACGATTGAATTTGAGATCCATTGCAACGATTGATGGATGGATCAGTTATTGCATGCGAATAATTAGGAGGTGTTGCTAAAAAAACTCCTGATTTCCTGCCTTATCCACCAGTCGAAAATTGTGCATCTCTACTACTATTAAACAAGCAAACATATTCATCACTACGTGCATCCAGCCTAGGCTACACATAATAGCCCGGAGAAATTACAGCCACCCGATTAGATGACCTAATTTAATCTAACCGTTAAGAGTACACCAACCCACGTCCGAAGTACGTTTAGCCTTTTTTTTCCGGCGGACGAAAACTCTGTTGTTCGCAGGCCTAGGCTACACATAATAGAACGGATCCCACGCACAAGGAAACAACACGTCCGTCTAATTCGCATGGAATCGCTCAACATAAGGAAAGAAAGGCCCTGAATTAGTGGGAATCAAATCAATTTTCCCCCGCCGCCATTCAGCGTTGCCCTCCAGGCGTCCAGCTTGACGTGCGCCATGTTGCCCTGCGCAGACGCCGAGGCACCCGACGACAGCCGCGACGACGAGCTCTTCGCCAATACAGGTGCAGCCGCAGAGGCACCCGTCCACGGCCGCGACGGCGAGCTCTTCGCCAACGCAGGTGCAGACGCCGAGGCACCCGACGACAGCCGCGACGACGAGCTCTTCGCCAATACAGGTGCAGCCGCAGAGGCACCCGTCCACGGCCGCGACGACGAGCTCTTCGCCAACGCAGGTGCAGCCGCCGAGGCACCCGTCCACGGCCGCGACGACGAGCTCTTCGCCAACACAGGTGCAGTGCCGAGGCACCCGTCCACGGCCGCGACGACAAGCTCTTCGCCAACACAGGTGCAGCCGCAATGGCGCCCGTCCATGGCCGTGATGAGGAGCTCTTCGCCAGCACAGGTGCAAGCGTTGGAGTCACCTGACGACGGCCAGGACGACGAGCTCTTCGCCAACACAGGTGCAGCCGCTTCTCTTGCGCGCAATATAAAACTGATCTGAAGCTCATAAGGCCTTTACACGCTGCTGCCACCGCTAAGACTATCTTGCGGCATAACCACACTTCTCACACGACAACGTAAGCGCCGACGAACTGCTCTGCATATGCATGCTCATTTGCCAGCTTGTTCACAATGTGATCCATCGATTGCTTTGATTGATCCTGTTGCCTTTCTGCGTATTATAATAACAAAAACATGTTGGCATTCAAGAATTCACATGGAAAATGTATGAAGTGTAACAGGGTGACTCTTATGGCATGAGCATATGCTAACATGGTCCCTATTGTGCGTACCTGACCTAAACCTGAAGTCGTGCCCTGAAGCCTTGGCATGTGAGCATTGTACTAACCTCACCTAAAAACCTCACTAAGCTGTATATGGATCACCCAATGCTCGGTTACAAGTAATATGAACACAAATAAAGTCACACTCAGAAAGAGACCTAGATGAATTTTACAAACTACCACATCCTGTTGCATTATTCCAAGTATATTAATGCAAAGTGAATTCAATTGGTTGCACAGTCACCACAACAGAGCTTTCATGGTAGACAGAGCTTTGATGCAAAATGAATTCCATTTATTGAACATAAAACTCTACTATGTCTATATTCTGGTAATACTATTCCTTCAGATACAGTTGTATGATAACATTCTTGACATTCACAGGGTTAAAGGACTTCGTACGGCCCGGCCACTCCCAACGGGACACACACCCATTCCAGGATATAAGCAACACCCAATCCTTGGGTGATGATCAGTACCCAAGCACTCGATTTCAGTTTTGTTGCTCAAGTGCTAAATTGTGTCATTGATTGCAGATCCTAAAGAAGTAAAAAGGCAGAGGGATAGAGAGCGGTATGCACAAAATAGGGATGAGATTAATAAGAAACGACATGAGATTAGGGAAGGGAAGAAGGGGCCTAAGCACGGCAGAAGTCGTACACTTGAGTGGCAAAGGAAAGCGAGACCGTACTTCTTTTGCCAGGCCTGTTCTTACATAAGGTTCCCGCAGAAGATCAAGTTGGTGAGCCATGTAATGGGAAAAAAAATTGCCGCTGCCGAGATCAATGGCCTAACTAACGAAGCAGACACACAGCTGACTGTATCACAAGGTAATTAGGATCAACTTCATGATATATGGCCCTTTTGCTATTACAGACCTTCTTCGCTTTGCTATTCAGAGCTGAATGTATTTCACGATGGTTTTTAATATTCAAACATTCACTTCATTCGTGTTCCTGATTTTGTACCCAGAACAGTATACTAATATTTATTGTACCCACAAACGTATTCACCCCAATATTGTGTCAAATAAGAATCATTCAGTGATCAGCAACTAAGAAAGTATACTCCCACTTATCACAAAAAAGAGTGTTGCCTTTGTGATTCAGCCAAAGAAGTAGCACTAATTCTATCTCCACTACTGGTATACATTTTGTCGCTACAACTGTAATCTAATGTCTACGCACAAAGTGTATACATAAAAGAGGAATCGGAGAAGATTATCTCCATGAAAACATTTCATTGGATATGGGACAGGATTCAATGCTTGTGCTTGTCCAGATTATTTGAGTAATGATGTATGCAATTTGTGCTTGTCCAGTTCTGTTCATGTGCATATTTCATATCTCAGTTGGAACTTTGTACATATCAATTGATCTATCACTTCAGACACATGTTCTTTTCAGAATTGCATCTAGATGTGCATATCAATTGTTTAATTGGAAATCCCAAAAGGTTGACTAAACAGTTAAACAAAGAAATAGATACCGAGAGATTTGCATCCAGTTGTGATGTACAAAAATAGATGTTATAGCCATCTGATACAAACCTCAAATATCCTCACAAAACCCTGTGTTTCCACATCCAGTATAGATACAAGATTCTCTGAAGTTGCTGCAAGAAATCCACCAAAACGTGGCTGAAATCTCAGCTGGCTTGAACCTCCCTAGACAGGCATTGCAAGTAAATATAAATCAACAAACTGATGATATGTAAGTGATCTCATTTAAAACCATATGCTGCTTGTGATGGTGACATCTCATTATTTCTAAAAAATATGTGTGGTATCCGCAACAACAAAGCAAAGCTACTGCGATCGACAGAATGTTCAGTAAGCTAAGCTACTGCAGATCGACAGAATGTTCAGTAAGCTAAGCTACTGCAGATCGACATAATGTTTAGTAAAAAATTGAAATTTGTAATTAGTAGAACCAGATCACTGTAACCAACTATAAGTACACCCTCATATCCAGCTGTGGAGGGGGACGCATGTGCTTACCAGCTGCAGCTGTGCTTGCAGCGCAAGTTCTGCGGCGGGCGAAAGCCACGATGAGAGCGACGCCCGCGGTGATCCCCACCGCCAGCCCCGTCCACTTCCTCGTTTCGCCTGCTCTCTGTCTCCTCCCCTACTAGCGCCCACTTCTTTGACTGCTGCCCCTCCGCCGCACGACGCGCATATGGGGGCAGCCACGGACGAAAGCGAAGCGCCCGAACCGCTCCATCTGGTGAGCCGACGGGGCCCGGTCTGTGCTCGGGCAGCGCCGGCGCGGGATGGCCGCCGCCACGGACCCGTTGGAGATGAATCCCGCGCCTCCGCGGCCGGCTCAGACGGCGCCTTGCGCTGGGTCGGCTGCGAGCACGTGGAGCTCGGGCGCCTCCTGGAGCACGGAGGCGAATGGATTCAACGAGAAGGGCCGTGCGAACCTCGCGTCGGCGGCCTGACGAGGTGGGGGAAGGGGGAGTTGGCGACCAGAAGAATGGGGAACGGCGGCCAGAGTATCTCACGGGGGTGAGTTCGGTGATGGGCTTAACCGAGAGTGAGTGACTGTGTAGCGCACCGACACCGTTGTAGTGCTACTCATCAGGGGAGTATTTGTTTATCGGTCGTGCTCAATTCAGCTGTGTAGGTATCTTAAATCTTAATGGAGTCTCCTAATGCACATCAGTGTCGAATTACCTGAGCCCAGGCGGACCCCCGCAGTGATAGGTGAAAAATAGCCGATCCAGACGGCGCCTCAAACGGAGCTCAAACGCCCTGACTGACCGGCACCCTCATATCCAGTTTAAATATATGGCGGATATGAGGCGCGACCAGGTGCTTACACAATGTCGTCGACGGCGGGTCCCATATGAAATCGCCGAAACCCAACATCGAAGGCGTCTCCTCCGATGGGGGTGCGAACGTCGCGTGGCGCCGCTCCGGCTCGCTGTCCGAGGCCAAAGTCAGGCTATTTAAGTCGGCGGGCATCCCTAAACCTAGCCACAACTTCCTCCTCTCTCTCGCGCCGTCAGCCCGGACACATTTCTCTCCGTCTCCACTTTCCTCTTCCCTCGCCGTCCGATATGGCCCGGCAGTAGAAGACCACATACGCTATGCTAAAACCGGAGCGCTACTTCCAGATCGAGGAGGAGATCCGGACGCGGTGCGTAGCCTGGATCGCAACAAAGAATTTCCAGTCATTTGTATGACTTACAATTGGGAATTATATGCTCTTTGCATGAGATTTCAACTTCTCAAAAAATAGGTTCGCGTTATTATAGAATTATTTTTTCATAGTAAAACATATTTTAGTCGAGACGTGCGTTGCACGTGCATGCTTACTAGTCCGATTGATTTCCTAACTACTCCATCCATCTGGAAATACTTGTCGAAGAAATGGATAAAAATGATTGTATCTAGAACTAAAATAAGTCTAGATACATTCATTTCTACGACAAGGCCAAGTGGATCGAGGGAGATAATAGATCGCTTGCTGATATCCATCATCTGTAGAGCCCCGAGTCAGGGAGGGCCGGACCGCCGAAGTTAGTCTTGTCGCTGCCTCCCACGCAGCCACGCCGTCTCGCCGAGAGGCCTTGCACCGTGACGGCGAGATTACAGTTGCAGAGAAGATAAGTATGCCTATGATCTCTGTTTTGTATAGCTAGTGTATGCCGTATTGGAGTTTATCACGATGATTTATCAAAAGGAAAAAGACAAAAGAAATGCTTGCACGAATCTTAGCGTAAAACCAATGATATAGAACACAGATGTACAATACTTATAGCACATATAGATGTGCTTTATCAAAACTGAACTTTATAATTGTTCATTGAAATTTATTCTGCATTGATGCTTGGGCCATCGATAATCTATTCATTAGATATTGTTTATGTATAGGTGTTACTATAATATTTGAGTTTGCCGACTCACTGATAGTTGCTACATCCATAAAATAATGTTGATTTGGAAGACTAAGATTGTGTATATTACGACGTTGCATCAACATGGATAATAACAATGGGGGTGATATTTGGCTTTCAAATCATCTGCTAGTCTTAGGAGGTGCCAGGTTTTACTATGCGTGTTTATGATCTAAGAAATTGGTATAATCTCAATTTTGTTTGAGTCATTTAGCCTGTAGCAACGCACGGACATTCTGCTAGTATGGATTGTTGCTGCCGTATGGATGGTTTTGCGCAAAATGGTTGGGCACAAGGTTTTGATTACCGCGGTTACCAGGGATCTCGGTACCCCATAAGAAATTGCCTTACTGAGAAAAAAGGCGATTTTTTGAATTTGAATGAACTTTGGTTGAATTCTCATTCAAAAATCATATAGAAAAGTCGGCCGGTAATCGTTATCTGTTTTCAGTTACCGTGGTGACTGAAAATCTCGTTGCCCCTTGAGTTTTTTTTCATGTGGAATCCAAAACCTTGGTTGGGAAGAGAACCTATATTCTCTCTGCATTAACTCCAAATTTTTTTGAATCTCTACTATCTAAAAGAAACGTAGTGTTCCGTTTCCCCTCTTACGTTCCCCGCTTTTCGTCCAACCCTCACGACCCCCTCTCCCCTCCAGCGATTTTTTTCCCTCCTACGATTTTCTCCCTGCCGGTTTATCCTTATCTGGCCGGACAAACCGACTCTATCTTTGGTAAGCATATAATTCACGTAAGGTAAACAATCGCAATCAATCCAAACGCAATAATCATGCATGGCAATCAATTCTTTCATAGCGGTCATCAATCTCCTTCTTCCAATCAAACGGTGGTCAATCTTCTTCCTTCTTTCAATCAATTCCTTTCTTGTATGACCGTGGTTTATCTTCCATCACCCGTTTCTTCCGTGCTTTGATTGATTTATTTATTAGCTTACCAAATCAGTGATTATGGAAGCAATCATATACTATTACTCCCTCCATTCCGTTGATTGATCAGGCATATTTTTCTCTCCAGTTTTTCCATTGAATAAGGATTCACAGCCCAATCTTTCCGAACCGCTCTTTTGACGGCTCCTCCTCTATGCTAGAGTTCAAATTAATTGCAGCCTCTTTATTTTCCTTTTGCATGACCATAACTTTTTTATGTTGCAGGGAAGCATGACCATAACTAACAACCCACTATTAGGGGATTTAGTTTGATGCATGGCCGGATGACAGGGCTATGACGCGGCTAAGGGATGACATAGCCGATCCCTTTCCTCCCAAGGCCTATGCATCTAAGAATCAGATCGCAATCATCTCGCCCCCTTTAATTTCGCAAGGGCTCTAAACTGGATGCGCACGGCTCTAACCGTCGCCAATGGCGCCCGCAGGACATGTACGTGAGGGAGGCCGCCGGGACGGAAAGCTCGTCAACCACACGGCCAACTCGGGGGCGGTGAGGAGACGTGCACTGACCCGGGCGGGTTCATGGTTAAGTTCATGGCGACGGGGTCGTGGAGGTAACTCAGGGATATTAACCGCTCGCACTAGCAAAAGATCATGTTCGGCGGAGGCAGCTGTTGAGCGCCATGTCATTGCGGTCCTCAGCAATCGCCGACCGCCCCGGAAGCTTCATAAAATTTCATAAAATCCTGGCGATGGGCTTGATGGCGGCCTACTAGCTATAGACGAGATTGGCGTCGTCGTCTTTCTTGAGGACCCAGGTGCGGCTGACAAACTCTATGGATAAGCGGAAGTCTTCTGCCGGGCTATTAGCTTTGACAATGCATAACGTCAGCTTCTTGCACAAGGATTAATCATGATGCATGACGCATGCATCAACATGACATCAAGAATTGTAAAAATTCAATAAGTGCTTCCTTCTTCCATAGTTTCCTTTCATTGGGAAGTATCGATCCTTTTGTTTGGTGTGTTCTCCTTATTTCTAGGCTTGCATTTTGTGTTGTTTTGTTTGCTCTCGAGAGTTGTAAAAAATTATATTTTCATTTCATATTGCAGTATTCATGCAAAGGTTGAGCGACAGCTATCTTTTGATCTTAAACCGTACTGCCTCTAATTTGTTTCCTTGTAATTTGTGCATTTTTTTCTCCAATCTGTGTGGATGAGCTCGTGTTAGGTAGATTTGGAACATGTGACTGCAGATGTAATTTAATATGAACAAAGAATAACGCGGTATGAATGAACCACTAGCAAGTGCCACTGTGTGGATGAGCTTGTGTAAGGTAGATTTTGAACATGTGACTGTATATGTAAATTGATATGAACAGAGAATAATGGGTTATGGATGAACCAGGAAAAGAGAATAACGGGCTATGAATGAACCACAATCTGTGTGGATGAGCGCGTGTAAGGTAGATTTGTAATATGTGATTGCAGATGTAAATACTATGAACAGAGAATAACGGGCTATGAATGTACCACGAGCAAGTACTAGACACTAGGTGCCATTTATTCCAATAGGTATGTCAAATTACAAAGACAATTAATCATGTAGTCAAGAGTGGTTTTTGTGCACCCAGGCACATTGCACCCCCGGTGCACCCACAATAAAAAACTTAGCAAAACATTTCAAAAAATTCTGAAACTTTGTGGATGTGATCATGACCAAGTGTTTTAGGTGCTTGCAAAATTCTGAAACATCCGAGGAAATCTATACAAAAAAAGTAGAAAATGGTATGTACTATGTAAGTACACCACTCATACTAGCTGGTCGTTGTTGCCTTCTTGGTAGTTGCTGCGGCTTCTGAATTTACTGCACCACTATGTAAAACGACATGGTCAGAAGCTGGGGTGGGTGTACCAAGTGACTCTGATTACATGACTATTCCTAAGTCAATCTCTGTGTTTACCGCTGATGATGTATTGAACTGTGGTTATGTAGTATTTGTTGTTTCTGGATAGAGGGTACTGCATATTTGGGGTTCTGGTCCTGGTTGGATACTTACTTTGCTTTAAATAAAGCACTATGTGACTATATTCTGGAGTTGTGACACTATCCTGGAGTAAATGAGGGGCTATGAGTATGAGACCAATGTAATATAAGCTTCTAATTTTTGATCTTATTTACTTCTGTTTCTCCATTTGCCATTCAAAGAAGTGGCTAGAATCATAGTTTCGTAGAGGAATTTTGTTATGATGATGATCATGTATGTTTAATTTATTGCAACAGGAGGAACTATCGTCATATCATTTGCAATGGACTGATGGGAAGGTTTAGGAGCTTTTGAGGATGAAGAACCATGAGAGGGTCAGTGGCACTTCCTTTGAATTAGAGAATAATGAGATTGGGCGAAGCTACGAATGATAGCGTCCCATCTCCCTACCTTCCGTCGGTCTCTCCCCTCACTCTTTTTGCGCCTCTCCATGGTGGTGCCTTACGATGCCTTGCCACAAGAGATAATTAATCATTATCAGGGAGAGAGGGTGAGGGGGGATTTTGTGCCCAATTGAAGCGGAAGAAGAAGAACGACTTAAACAGTAGTTCATGCGAGTTGGTGTTTATTCATAGAGAATCCCATGCATTATGCAATGCAGTATACAAGATCATCACTTTGAGGCATCCATATTGGGTTAGGGGCATGTGATTTTGTTCCCGTTGCAACGCACGGGCATTTTCCTAGTATTCTTTAAAAAAAACATGGATGCTAATCTTAACATGGCAAGTCGTTTTGCAAATTTTTTGTGTAAGATATGACCACGCAGGTCCTACATGAAAGAAGACAAATTAACACACACGAAGGTGTGAAGATTTGTATTTATAGGTACAAATTTTGTCTTTTCTATGCATAGTGCATCCTATCATAATTTTGCGCCAACTTTTACAAGTCTACATGTTATCTTACACTGGATTTCCAAGTGTTTTGTAACTTTTTAAGCATGCAAAAGAGAGAGAGGGAATACATGTTTTGTATGCAATCCATTTAACCTTGAAAGCATGTAGAAAGAAGAGAAATGAATTCCAAGCACTTCAGAGAGACTAAGACAATAGATTTTTGAATTGACGAAATTGTCATAGGCACCTCGTAGTTCAAGAACACCTCATACAATCTAATAATAGCTTTGGAAAGCCTTAAACAAATATCAAGTCTAATATCAAAACCCGGCTGAGGAGGTTCCGTCTCAAGGGAACTAACAAACTAAAAGAAACTGCACATTTGACCATACAAATTAAATGTACCAAAAAGGTTCCTCGTTGGTCGATAACAAATTTTTTTTTTTGCGGAACCTTGTACGATGGCAGCGAGCTCGCGCATTGCAGTAAGAAGAAGAAGAAGATTTGATCCAGTTAATAAGAGGGAAACCTCCGAAAACCCCACACACCTGACTAGCAATCAAGGCACATCATTCGAGCCAGATACAAAGAGTGCCTGGGCCGAAGTCCATCGACGGAACCTCATATCTAACCAAGTGAGCCGTCGCAATCTCTACTGCTTGTTTACCATCCATCACCAGCAAAAAAAAAATATAAACAAGTTGGACCAGTGACCATTCCGACCGAGCTCTAAGTTCACCTGTTTCTCGACAAGTTTGTATCTCTCTCCAAAATAATGTCCTTGGATTGGCCTAACTGTTGCTTCACACAGTTCAGACCGGATTTGCTTGTATACAAATTGGATCTCAGTTAAAACAAACAAAAAAGATTGTCTAGCCTGGTTTTTTTTTAGGATGCCTGGTTGTTGGGTTCACCTCAACAATGAGGTTAATTGTGGGTTAACTCCCCACATATTGCATAGAATGAACAAGTGTCGTACGGAAAAACACAGGAAAAAAAGGGAGAAAAATCGGGCAGTTTGATGAGTGGACATACATTTTCAGCACAAAATTAGGACCCTGCTTTGAATTTAGCCCTAGGGCTTTCAAACATCAGGGCCGACCCTGGTTCCAATAATGAGCTTTATAATATAATCCGAGTCTTTCGGGAGAAAAATTGTAGGTAGTACATCTTTGGCATCTCAAACTTGTCAAAAGAGTCCACACATTAGCCGGCGCAAGAAACACGAGATCCAGCTGCCGTAACAACTCACGCGATGCACGCGGCACCCGAGACCCTCCTGCATCCACGCTGCCGGCGATACACCCCTGCACTGCATCCATCGTCGCCCACCGAGACGCGCTCCTGCCCCGTACTCGAGGTAGAGGCAGCACCGCGCCGACAACCTCGCCGCGCCTGCTCGGCCGATTCCGCTTTCAGAATCATGGAGGCCTAATTCCCAAATTCTGCCCTAGCTTCTTGCGTCGGCCCAAGATCCATGGCGGTCTCCACCTTGTCCATCAACCCCTCCACCCTGGTTGGCTCAGACGCCGCCAGCTGCACCACCGGCACCGCACGCGCCGGGCTCCCCGACTGGGCTCTAATGTGCAGGATAGGACGTAACTCGGACCGCTGGAACGCGACCACGGCCAGGAGCCACACGAGCGAGGGCGTGGCCGTGGAGGTATCCTTCTGGCTCGTCGACCCGCCGGGCATCTCCTACTTCTCCGTCCGCTGCCCCGGCTACCAAAACAGGTTCTCTTTTTCGTGGCTCGAATACGCCGAGGATGCCTTCGTCCTCTTCAGCATCACATGCCGGGGCTCCGCCTCCATCCACTACTTCGTCTACACACCCCGCGGCCGCGGCCCCGCCGTTACTCGACCATCTCTGCGACCGCTCCCGCAACCCCGCCCCGCGTTCTTCGACTGGCAGCAGTCTTTCGGCATCCTGCCCCGCGGCAGCGAGCATTACGCCGTGGCCGTCGTCGACTGCAATTTGGACAAAAACGACGATCGCTGGCGCTTTGACATCCACATCTTCTGGTCCGAGACGCGGGCATGGAGGAGCAGCGAGGCGTCGTTGGCGCACTTGTCGAAGTCCAATAGGAGATTGTGCAGGGAACACGCCCTCTCCAAGCAGATCACGGTCGGAGTAGGCTCATTGGGCTGGGTTGACTCTGACCATGGCATTCTCCTTCTGCACAACCTGTTCGACGAAGGGGGTCCTGTCATCGATTTAATCCCATTGCCCCGCTGCGCCTCCCCATATTAATTTCTTCTACGACGTCGCCTGCTGCGATGACGGTCTCATCAAGCTCGTCGAGATCAAACACGACGGCCCCCTTGATCTCTCGACTGGTGGTCGAGGCTGGAGAGCCACTGTGTGGAACAGGAGGGTCTCTTGGGACGGCTGGCGGAAGCAATGCACCGTCCATGTCGACGACATCTCGGTCGACCCTAGCTACTCTGCTTTGTTGCCTGAGCTGCGGGATGACAAGACGAAAGAGCTGGAGCTGAAGAAACTGATTTTCCATGGCCCGAAGATCCTAAGCGTCCATGATGAGAACGTTCTTTGCATGATGGCCAAGGTGACCGATGAAGACGACAATGCATGGGCCATCACCATCGACATGAAACAGGGGATGGTGGAAGCACTAGCCCAGTTTCATGCTAAACGGGACAACAGTGTACTACTGCCCATGCGTCTTCCTCAAATACGTGGACATTGCCCCAGGAGGTTCTTCCTTCTTTCTCCCTGATGATAACTCTCGAGGGAACCTACAGAAGAAGAGAAAGAAGAGAACAAGGAGTAGTAGGAGAAAGAAGAAGAAGCTCGCCCCAGTTCCGGATCGCCGGCACAGATTGTTGTATTTGCTCTGCATTGTTGGCTGCATACTGATAGCATTCGTTGTGAGAGCGTTACGTCCTTTCTCTTGGTTGTAAACAACATAATCTGTCGCTTTTCAAAAGCTTGGATGGAGCTTAAATTTTTGTAGGCAAAAAGGGTTTTAGAGCCTCCTTGTACGTGTAATTGTGTACATATTATGTACTCCCTCCGTTCCCAAATACTTGTCTTTCTAGGCATTTCAAATGGACTCACCATGCAGATGTATGTAGACATATTTTAAAGTATAGATTCACTCATTTTGCACCGTATGTAGTCACTTGTTGAAATCTCTAGAAAGACAAGTATTTAGGAACGAGGGAGTATTTACCATCCAGCACTGATCGAACAGTTTATGATATGCTAGATGTGAGTTGTTTTGGCATTAATTTCAAAAAGGTAGAAACTACTCTACCTTCTACTCCCTCCGTTCCTAAATATTTGTCTTTCTAGAGATTTCAACAAGTGACTACATACGGAGCAAAATGAGTGAATCTACACTCTAAAATATGTCTATATACATCTGTATGTGATAGTCCATTTGAAATATCTAGGAAGACAAATATTTAGGAACGAAGGGAGTAGTTTCAAAATTAAAATAAATTTTGGCATTAGGTTTCAACTTCTCTCTGCATTAGTCCCTTATTAGAATGCAGTTTAGGGATTGAGCTTTTTATATATGTCACATGTCACTTGAAAGGTTCAAAGTGACTTGTCTTTTACGTACCCTATACCCATATTCCATCTTTGTGTGCATATTGTTTTTCCAGTCTTTATATTTGAAGAGAATTAGTCAAGAATATCATACTTGTAACGATTTTCCTAGTTTTTACAAAATTATACTGTTTTGTCTTTTTATCTTAAATCCATGTCTTTGTGGCGATAATGTCGATTCAGCGACAGCCTTCGTGCTAAATTAATTGGATCATTTCAGTGCTTTGACTATCACAGTGTTCTCTCCTTTTTATATGCAAGCTAGCAGTGCAAAAGCTCGATATGCTAAACAAATTTGGTAAAATTGGTAAAGGAATATGTTAAAAAAAAAAACAAATTTGGTAAAATTGATGCTGCTACTTCACCTTACTAATAGTATTATCTTTGATGATCATATATGCTACCTCTTGTGTTAAAGAGGCTATTCCTCCAAACTGGTATGGCTTCTACGAAGCCTGTCTCGGAGATCAACATTAGGGGCTGATATGCACATTGTTTTATAGTTTTTGAAAATAAGAGAAAACCACAAGATCAGCTAGGGATGAAAAAGCAATCACAGTTCATCAATTGTAGGTGAAGTGGGCACTCTATGTGTTGTGCGTGACGTTCACCAACAATACCATAGATTGCTTGAACCGGGATTTGCTACTCGTTGTTATTTACGACATATAATGTTGCTTTTAGAGATTTAGACATGAACTTATTAGCCACTTGGCAGCGAAAAGATCCTAGATATGGATGATGAAGCCCGGTGAAATGGGAAACAGCATGTCACAACAGGCTGACGCTTCCCTGCATCCAGGAAAGAGAGGAACAAGTCCTATGCTCTGAGAAAGGGAGAACAGCCCAGCCCAGCCTTAGTAGCTGGTATTGACAGCCATCCACGGTGACAAGATCCACAGGGAAACACCTCAATCAATAGAAGAACCTGTCCGGTGGTTGTTCCTGCACAGTTACAGGTATAAAGAGATCAGTCTAGAGAAAGCTATGGACGATAGAGGCATTCATAGTTAATCCAGATTTCACTGCCTTCTTGTTTCGAAGTAATTCGGCTACATGCAGGGTAAAAAATTGCACTTAGGAGGGACCCCACGTTAGGACAACCGTACAAAGGCAGAAGGGTAAGAGAGGCAAGGTCCTGTAAGATACTCCCTCCGTTCTTAAATATAAGTCTTTTTAGAGATTTCACTATGGTCTACATACGGAGCAAAATGAATGAATCTACACTCTAAAATATGTCTATATACATCCGTATGTAGTTTGTAGTGAAATATCTAAAAAGACTTACATTTAGGAACGGAGGAAATACTAAGATGTCTGGTCGAAATGACTTGTAAGCTCTCTGGAATTGCGAACAGAGAACTCTTGGAGTGAAGAGGGCAAGATCATTTCGACTCGCGATCACAATGGTGGGCTGGCATGCATGTAAGCAGGTTCGATGTTAAATGGGATAAACTACGGGGAAATAAAATCTTAAATCGTGTAACTCAAGCAAATCTTTCTTAACCAAGGATAGTTGTTGCCATATGGATGAACGAACGAGGTTCCCTTTTCAACCTGAATTTGCCACGACTACTTTTTCTTCAGGCGAATGCATGGGGTGCTCGAAACGAAAGGAGGATATGTTACACGGAATGGGGTGCTCACAATGGGCAATCCCAGCGACCTTTATAGTCTCTAGCTGACCTCTCTCCCGCAGGGAGAGCTGGGGTTCGGTCAAACGGGTAGCACTGCTGCAACATCGATGGACTCTGCAAAACGTGACTGTCAATGTATAATGAACAAGCGCATAAACCTCTACACACCTGACCGTAGGATAGTCACCTGTTGAGGCCTTGCAGCTTCGATGTGGTTGTACACTTGTACCTCAGTTTCATCCGACTTGAATTTTTACTCTGAAAATGAACTATGATATCCACATCTCTGACTTCTTTTTATATGCTGGCGCAAATGAGATTGTGAGAACGAGATCGATGAAACGGGCAAGAAGACCAAATGTGTTGGAACTCGAGTCGAGGATAACTAGTAATGTGCTATTTCCCTACACCCTGAGCTCAGGCAAAGAACCGCATCTGGATGTCGTTCTTGCTTTTACAGACCGTTAAAATTTCCTCTACCTACTCCCAACCGCGCTCCGCCGCCCGCGCAATTTCGCTGGCGGCGCCACAGCAAAGCCAACCATTCTGTCCTTATATGTACACGGTGTGAAAAGCCTGCTCTGCTTGGTAAATGAGGCTGAACTTGTAGAGTTTTTGTTATCTGATGATTTTGTCCTCGAGCGCGATAGTGCGTACCGATTATTTAAGAACAAAAAAAGGAGTAGCTTGTCAAACCCCAAACATCTACAGTAAATGAACCTTGTGGTTTAGTTAGTTCAGAAAATTCAGAGTTAGATGTCGTTTTTTCTTCAGTTAGTATCATATCTAAGAGCTTGATAGCAACAAATGCCAATAAAAAAAACTAAATACATAGGCATCACGTATAGCTATACTAGTATCACATATATAGTGGGAAACATCCATTGTATTGTAAAGTTAAAATTTTTACACGATTATCATAGTATCATATCTAAGAAGGAGAATGTATCACAAATGAAGAAACAAGCAGATTGAACACTCAAGTGGAACTCACTGGAACAGTAGGAAGCTGGTCGTCTACTTCAGTTAACTTTTCAATTGAAATTTCGCTAGTTCTATCATTCGTTTTCTCGCCTACTCATGTCGCATTCACCCTAAGAGGGAAACTCTGATCTCGTATCATCTACTTTCTGTATCTTATTTCGATCGGCACCTGGACGATCTTCCAGATCATCATTAGTACCGTCGTCGTCGAATACTAAATCATAACTTCTGCGGTTGTTCCCGCCTCTGTGAGTGTTTTGATCTTTCACAACATAATTGGTGCCTTTGTTTTCCTCCTCAATGCCTTGATCACAATCTCGGGGCAGGTGATCTGGGGCACCACACTTGAGGAGGCACCCATCATCTTTATTGGCATTTCGTTTGCTTTGCCTGAACCGACCCCACAGCTTTGGGACATTATGTGCAAAATCAACCTGGATCCTCCTGTCATGAATCAGGCTATTCTCCATCTTACAATATGCACACTCACAGTCCTCCTTTGCCTCGAATTCAATGAAAGCATAGCATAAGCTATCTCCGGTCTTGCAGTCACGAATTATTTCAGCTGATGTCACGGTTCCGAAACAAGAAAAGATTGTATACAGATCCTCCTCTTGTGTGATTGGGTTAAGTGTAGAAACATACAAGACATTGTCTGGTGGCGGTTCGACCCCTGGAATGCCTCCGCCGCAGTGATCGCAGCTAACGATCACAACATTATTAGAGAGTGCATCTTCGGAGCAGTCCGCTGTTTTGTCCAAAGAGACCTCTGAGCGCTCTTCTGCAATCTCATCATGTGGCTTTCCTACAGGAGAATTCCCGGGAATGAGTTCAGCAAGCTGAGGAGGATCGTCGAAAGGATCGTCCAAGACATATGTATGTTTAATCCGTATGTCCCTGAATGGCCTCCCTTTATCATCAACGCATGATTCATTTATCTTTGCCAGTGTGTCGAAACCTTCACCTTCAGCGACCATCCCAAACACAGTGTGTTTACCATCAAGACCGTCCACGCCGTCCCGCAAGGTGAAGTAGAACTGCGACGCGTTGCAGTTTTCACCGGCGCCTGCCATGGCGACCGTGCCGGCCTTCGAATGCCTCAGATCCGGACGGATCTCGTCATCGAAAAAACGATCTTGATCGCCATGAAGGATCTTGTACACAGAATCACCTCCGGTGCCGGTTCCGGTCGGGTCCCCAGCCTGTGCCAGGATATCCCTCTCCACCTTGTGGAAGAGGCAGCCGTTGTAGTACTTGATCTTGCAGAGCTTGAGGAAGTTCTTGGTGGTGATGGGGCACTCGTCTGTGTGTAGATCCACGTCGATGTCGCCCACACTCGTAACGATCAGAACCGACATCCTGGGCGCGGCCACGCTGTGTGCGCTGCTCCGCTGCGCCGCCGCCGTCCGCCTTCAACCTCGCTCTGCGTCCCTGCGGGCCGATCGGTCGGGAATAACTTCTCTGCGGTCGATCCCCGTCTCCTCCAGTACTCCTCCTCTTCCTCTATTTCTAGGGTATAAACCCTTCCGACTTATAACCTTACTACTTGGACTGTACCCCTAGTCCGGTTGGATATCGAATCACGTACACATGGTTTTCCTAATTAACCTTGAAGACCTACTCTACTTTTTTTTTACGAGAAAACTTCCAATCTAATCCTGAAGTGAAAGTTACATTCATGTCCGTAGACTACATGGTGACGAGGGCCAATAGCTCCTGTGTGACGTTTTTCATGCGAATTGGAAAGAGTGCGATGTAGTTCGAATGAATGGCTGTGATGCGACGTCTTCGAAGCCAACAATAGCTCCAATGCGACATGGCTCTGTTTAACCGTGAAATGAAAAACACGAGGGGTTAGCGATTTGAGTTATGACACGCGGGACCCACCAGTTACTTTCATGCTGGTGGGACCCACAACTTATCCACACAAGCATGCCCGTGCTCATCAGCATGCCCCGACCCGAGCCAGCCACGAGCCCGAGCCAGCCCGCCCCCCTCCATTGCTTGCCCTGCCCCTTTCCTTTCCCACCTTATTCTTCCTCTGCTCCGGCAACGAAGCGCGCCGCCGGCGAGTGATGTCTAGCTCGACTTCGGCCACCCGCCAATCATGGACGCAGTACGGTCTACTGTCGTTGACAAGATGCCCCTATTGCCCGCGCATGGAGCCTCTGAAGCGATTGACTTGTGTGAGGGAAGAAAATGGCAACTGTGGGCGCGAGTTTGTGAAATGTTTGAGCAAGCCACAGCTGGGGCAGGTTAGATCTATGTTCTTGACCAATCCTATGGTCTAATTTCTCCCGATTTCTTTCTTTTTTCCTCGAATTAGGGCGGTGGATCTGGGTGGTGGATCTAGGATTCATGTGCCGCCGGCCCCCTGTTTTTCAGGTTCTGAAAACATGTGGGCATTCTGAATGGCTCGGTGACTATGTTGAAAGGTTGAAATTCGAGGGATCAACCCCAACCCAAGAGCTCAATTTTGGGGGGCGGCTTGCCGTGGAACAAGCCCCCAATTTGGCACACAGAGCCGGTCCGATGATGCACAGTGCAAAACTGAAGTGTGAATTGAAGAAAATCGACAAGCAACTAAAGCATCTGATCAATTTGAAGCAGCAAGCAAATATGATGGCCGGGGCATTTTATGGTTATGTCATTGCTACGGGTTTATTTTACTTGATGTTCATCAATCGCTAGAATTTGTTAGAGTTTCAGAGTTAGTGTGTCAGCTAGTTTCAGGGGTACCCAGTAGTTTGAGTTAGCCAGGGATCATCTGTTAGATGAATTTGAATTTGTGTGAAGCAAAACTTGCTTGAATTATTGTAATGATATTCTCAGGGGCCCTATTCAGTGTTCATGCTCTGTTTCCTCTGTTTTTGTTCTTCAGTTAATAGAGTACACACCCAAATTCAGTTTCTAGTAAAAAAAACAAAACTAGGTTGCCGAATAGATGTTGGGCCGTGAGAAAATGGGCCCTGAAAAAATAACCATGCCCAAATAGAGACCAACCCACCCGCGTAGGGGCACCAGCCCACCTCTAACTTCGGCAAATAAAATGTTACTTGTTTTTTACTTTGGCCTTTTTCTTGCACTGAATTTTGTGATGGATCATTTTTTGATGCACTAAAACTAAATGTTAATTGTTTTTATGCATGTCTACGGTTCCATGAGCTAAATGAGTTGCATGCTTGCATGAAGTAAATTAGTTTGCATTTCCTAGTTGCATGTCCATAGTGGGTTTGCATGGGGCTCCTAGTTGCATGTCCATGGTTTGGCCAATATTTTGAAGATGGTGTGTGTGGTGATTGGGGTGTAGCAACCCGGGCTCGTAGCAACCCATAGCAGTACACAAATAATAAGCAAGAACAACCCATAGCAATCTACAAATAATAGCACGAAACACACATATATATATATATATATATATATATATATATATATATATATATATATATATATATAGTAACTGTAAGGGCATATTTAACCCCAAGATGTTTTGGTGATTGATGACAATGCTTTTGCGGACTAATCGTGTGCGTTGAGTTCTTTCAGAGATTCATCCTTGGCACGAGACGATTACCTCCCCTCGGTGTTTTATTCAAGACGGTGTAGCTCCTTCGTTTCTCTATTGGTGGACTAGTTTCGTAGGAGTCACCGTACTATCAAGAGGGGATCCGCTTTGGTAAGGCTAGGGTGGAATCAACACGTACACATCCTTATCACACCCGATGTTTCTTTCTGCTTCATTGGAGTTGCCTTTCCTATCCAAGCCTACCCCGTCCTGTCGCAGCGGTAGTACCGCCGAAGCTCGTCAAGCGGTAGTACCACTCCCCGAGCGGTAGTACCGCTTGTGGTCTTCGGCC
The DNA here is from genome assembly GCA_021437245.1 of Aegilops speltoides. Lineage (NCBI taxonomy): Eukaryota > Viridiplantae > Streptophyta > Magnoliopsida > Poales > Poaceae > Aegilops > Aegilops speltoides. The sequence continues at coordinate 30,571,348 of CM038143.1, forward strand.
GTAGTACCGCGGTGGTTCCGGGCTACTACCGCCTCGACTCGAGATCGATGTTTTTCGTGTCGAGTTTTATGGTACTAGTAGCGGCAGTAGTGGCGGTAGTACCGCTCCAAGCGGTAGTATCGCCCGTACTCCCGCGGTAGTACCGCTCTGGGGCCAGGACCCTGCCTTCCTCGTCAGCGCGGCAGTACCGCTGGGAGGGAGCGGTAGTACCGCTCTTCAGTGGTAGTACCGCCCTGCCCAAGCGGTAGTACCGCTCTGTGCGTGGCTGTTCAGTGGGGTAACGGTTGGATTGTTTCCCCCACTATATAAAGGTGTCTTCTTCCCCAAAGTTGACCTACCTCTTTCCCCCAAAGCTCCATTGTTTCTCCAAGCTCCATTTTCGCCCGATCTCTCCCCCTAGCCAATCAAACTTGTTGATTTGCTCGGGATTGGTTGAGAAGGCCCCGATCTACACTTCCACCAAGAGAAATTTGATTCCCTCTCTTATCCCTAGCGGATCTTGTTACTCTTGGGTGTTTGAGCACCCTAGACGGTTGAGGTCACCTCGAAGCCATACTCCATTGTGGTGAAGCTTCGTGGTGTTGTTGGGAAACCTCAATTGTTGTGGAGATTGCCCCAACCTTGTTTGTAAAGGTTCGGTCGCCGCCTTCAAGGGCACCAATAGTGGAATCATGACATCTCGCATTGTGTGAGGGCATGAGGAGAATACGGTGGCCCTAGTGGCTTCTTGGGGAGCATTGTGCCTCCACACCGCTCTAACGGAGACGTACTTCCCCTTAAAAGGAAGGAACTTCGGTAACACATCCTCGTCTCCACCGGCTCCACTCTTGGTTATTTCGTGTCTTTACTTTTGCAAGCCTACTTGTGTTGTATCCCTTGCTTGCGTATGTGCTAGTTGTTATTGCATCATATAGGTTGCTCACATAGTTGCATATCTAGACAACCTATTTTGTTGCAAAGTTTAAATTGGTAAAGAAAAGCTTAAAAATTGTTAGTTGCCTATTCACCCCCCCTCTAGTCAACCATATCGATCCTTTCAGTAACATAACGATTGCAACCCATAGTTCCACGATAGCCTTACAACTACATGATAGCCTTACAACTTCAAATACTAATACAACTTAATAATAGTAGCATAACGATTACAACTTAAAAAAACTAATACGATAGATATATAGCAAGCTAGATAGATCGGGGGGCACCAAACGCGGGTTCTTCTTCGGGTTCTTCTTCTCCTCCTCCTCCGGGTGAACAACGCCACCTCGCTCCTCTGGGCGCCGCCCTTCACTCCTCCCCGTTGTTGATGGGGTACGGGAGCGTGTGCATAACGCCGTTGTTGGGGAAGATGTTGTTGAAGTCGGTAAAGATATTATAGGTGGTGAAAGCTATGAACTCACAACCAACCCAATACGCTCGCCTGAGGAGATGGAAAGCATCGAAAGGGTTAGTGAACGTGGCAAGGAGCCCAACCACAACGCCGTTGTGGTTGACCTCCTCAAGATGGTACATACGAGGAGAGCCGCGGGGGAGGTGGCGGAAGCCGGTCGCAATGAAGAACTCCGTTAACTCCCTTGCGCCACTCCACCTCGAGATCGCCTAAGGGTTCTCTCTACATACACTCCGGCCGGGTAGAGCCTTTCCGGCACGGTTGGGGGGAAGCGGTAGGTGGGGGCGTCGTACTGCATGGTGGCGGGGTGGCTCGAGGGCTCGATCGGGTTTGATGGAGAAGAAGGAAGAAGGAGGGCAGAGGAGGCAGAGGAGGCAGAGGATGGGGTATGATGGATTAGGAGGGAGAGGAAGACGATAGTGCCCGGCTTAAATATCCCAAGTGTGACGTGGTTTCACCCCGTAGAAACCCTAGAATTAATGGGCGGGCGGCGTTTGGTGGCGCCCCATGAAAGTGTGTACACAAGCATGGGAAACGGGTTGCGACGCTTCTGTGCCACCGGTCGCGGGTCAAGGGGGACGGGCTCACGCACGCGTCTGTGCCGTCGTGGGTCAAGGGGACACGTCTGCCCTGGGTTCTCTGCGTGTGCCGCCCCGTGCATGCATGCCGTAGCGCATTAATTTGCCCATCTTGCTAGGGCCTGGCTAGAGGGCAACATTCGGTCGATGGGAGACGTGACAATAATGGACGCCTTCTTTTGCCCATCTTGTAACGGGAAGCACGCCGTTTGAACTGCATCGATAATCATGCCAGTATTGTGTCGTTCAAAGAGGAGCACGCCATGCACCGCACGCCATGCACCGTTGGATTTTTGGTTGTCTTCATCGGGGTCTGGCTGCTGCATTGTGGCCGGGTGCATGCTTTGATGCGACGCTGCATCGGTGCTAATGGTAGGCATGCGATAGCTTACTGCGTCGATAGGGGTGCCGGAGCAGGGCTACGTCGAGGGCATGCATGCAACACACGGGCGCAGTTCTGCGGGTGGGCATGCATGCTGCGGGTAGGCACGGGCACGCATGCAACGATGGAAAGGGCATTGCGTAGGCTAGGTCCATGCACCGCGTCAACTCGTGCCGTTGGATTCAAATGAACGGTCCTTTAGTGGAGTGTAGCATCATCTTGCCTGTCTCATTTGACATGATATACGTGTAACTTATATGCATCTTATAGAAAAGTAGAACATCTTTTTCGGCTTTGGATAACTCGGGGACCATTCTCTAACGACATTCAGTCTATTGCCTTTCATATCAAAGACACTTGTCTATTTTATTTGTTTGTGTGTATATTGTTGGGTTCTGATGAGTTGTCTAATTTGCTTTTCAGTGTATGACATCACTCATCGAGAGATTTTCAGAAACCTTTCTGATATATGGACGAAGGAAATCAACCATTATTCAACCAACGAGGACTGTATAAAGATGCTCATCTGAAAGAAAGTGGCATGTCTTTAGGTGAGTCCTTGGTCTTCTCTTTGGTTCAACCAGACAAGTATGATGAGCACGCTTGTCTCTTGTGATGATGAATGTGCCTGTTATATATAGTTGTGCTGGGTGAAATATACATATAGCCTGGTATGTAGCAAAAAATATTAGAAGCAGATTGTGATGCTTGATTACCTGACATTGCAAAACAATCGATGTTTGTTACCCATCTATATATGTGTGCTGCTTTCTTTCTAGTCGCCACATGTCCATCTTTGCGTTTTCAGAAAGAAACAAGTAGGCAAACAAAAATCCTGATAGATGCAATGAACATATTGTAGGCAAACAAAAATCCTGAAAGATAGATGGGGTTCCAGATATAACTGTAGGGCTGATAAGGGCGGAGCCCATTGGGACGACCCTGATGCACAAGAATACGGGTCCAACTAGTTTTTAGCTGTACTAATCATCTGAAAACGGCCTGGGCATCAGGGTGGGCCTGGGGCTGTGCATCAGGGTCCAAGTTCACACGCGTGGTCGATTAGGTCGTGTGATCGTGTCCCGATCCCTGGAGACCTCCTCTCCGGCGCCTTATGCGCCCGTTCGCTTAGCGGGCGCTCGCGCGCAGCCTCGAATGGGCCGGCCCAGCTAGCACACTCTCTTCCTTTCTCCGCTTCGATCGTTCGCTCACGTTTCCTTTGCTCGTTGTTTTTTTTTTTTGCTGTTCGTCCTTTCGTTCACAAAACTGAAAACCCATGAATCTGAAATTTACGATCTTAAAAACAGTTCACAAATTTCCGAAAGTTCATCAATTTTGAAAACAAAAAAAGAGAAAAGTTCATCGGATTTAAAAAAAGTTCATCGAATTTGAAAAAAGTTCATCAAATTTGAAAAAGTTCATTAGATTTGAAAAAAAGTTCATCGGATTTGAACAAAAGTTCAACTAATTTGGAAAAAAGTTCAACGGATTTGGAAAAAGTTCATCGAACTTGAAAAAAATAGTTCACACAATTTTGGAAAAGTTCGTTAAAGTTGAAAAATTGTTCGTGAAATCCAGTGAACTTTTTTCGTTGAATTAGAAAAAGAACAAAATGAAAGAAAAAAAGAGTTAAGAAAATGTACTTGATCGCAGAATGGCGCGTGGCGCGGTGGTTATGGCGTGGCACACTTAACCGCTAGGGCCCAGGTTCGAATCCTCGTCCCCGTTGCGTATGGGGGGTGTGCGGTCCTGTACGGTTAACGCTGTATTCGGCGCTGAGGGCGCCAAATAGGATCCAGCCGCAGAGCGCAGTATAGGAGATCCTTACTGCATGGGCCGGCCCAGACGGTGGATTCCCCTATGTGAAATGTTTTTTTATCACTTATAAGTGGCATTGGTAGGTAATACTTTGCAACTTTGGGTCAATTTCCGTGACGTACCTCCAGAAGCAATAGCCCCTTTGTTATTATATAGGTATACATTGTTATTATTATTATTATTATTATTATTATTATTATTATTATTATTATTATTATTATTATTATTATTATTATTATTATTATTATTATTATTATTAGGCTGAATTCTACTTCTTTTGCATGTATTTAGTCTTGTGACAACAACAACTATACTTGAGAAATATTTTCTTGAGCTAAGCGATTTAAGAAGTATGAATTGCATTTATTTGATAAGAGGTAGCGAAGCCCCTTAAAGGGGTATGGTAGTTAAAAGAAGTGCCTGGTTTTTCTTTTTATTACATCTTTTTAACATTGGATATGCATTCTAAGTTTCTAAAAAAGTCATCCCACATGTGGTCCATTGTGACTGTTGAGTCATATGCTTCGAGGATGTCACATCTCAAGATATTCAAAAACTATTAACAGAAATTCTTTTGGAAGTCCTAAATGGTACTCCCTCTGTCTCAAAATAAGTGTCTTAACTTTATTATAACTTTGTACTAAACTTAGTACAAAGTTGAGACACCTATTTTGGGACGGTGGGGTAGTTCTCACTCTATTTAATTCCAGCCAAGGTATTCCAAAAAATTGTAAACTACAACGCAAGTTATTCTGTATTTTTTTTCGTTTTTAAGTTGTTTTAGTTACAATTGTGTTAAATTGTGATTAAAGGTAATTCATAAATTCTTAGTGGATTAATTTTAGCTTCATGTCTAGTCATTTCTCATACGTAGAACATCTAAACCAATATTTATGTTTTTATAGTAAAAAGGTAAATTGCACTTTTCAAGTTTAAAGTAAACATATTAATAAAAGAGTCTAATACTATTTCGAATGGTGGAGAGAGTACTAGAATTGAATTTAAATTGAGCTTTTCAAGGATTTTTAGAATACATTTAGTTATTATGTTCAAGTTAAACTTCAAAAATTGTGTAGCATTATTTACGAATATGCCTACAAATATTTTACTTGGAGACATTAGTAACATACTTCATCCGTCCCGAATTACTTGTCGCAAAAATGGATAACAATGGATGTATCTAGAACTAAAATACATCTAAATACATCCATTTCTCTGACAAGTATTTCCGGGCGGAGGGAGTAGTTAGTTTGAAATCCAAATTTCAATTGAATCAAGATTAAACTAATTCAAAAATTGTAATGGGTTCGTTTTAACTCACGTGGTCTTTTCCCATATGTAAAACCCCCTAAAACGGTATTTATGTCATACTCCCTCCGTTCCTAAGTATAAGCCCTTCTAAAGATTTCAATATGAACTACGTACGGAGCAAAACGAGTGAATCTACACTCTAAAATATGTCAATATACATCCATATGTAGACCGTATTAAATCTCTAAAAAGGCTTATATTTAGAAACGGAGGGAGTACTTAGGAAAGTTGAATTTTAGTTTTTGAATTCAAAGTAATCATATTAAAAATTAAAATTGTATATAGGCACGATCAAATATTTTTAAAATTTAATGTATAATATAGTTCCTTGAAACAGTGGAAAGAGGACTAAAACTGAATTTAAATTGTGCTTTTGATAGATTTAGAATATATTATGTTGAAATTAAATCTCATAACTAAAAATCAGGTGAAAATACGTGTGTCATTATTTAAGAATATGACTAGAAGTTACAGGGAAGACAGCTGCACGGTATATAGCAACCATAACACGAGCATCACGCTGGTACAAAACCCACATCATTCAGGACTGGCTCCAAACCTTCAAACAATACTTAGGCAGCAGAACAATTAGATTATGCTTTTTTTTGGACAAGTGCTTAGACTAAGGGTATCGATCGGTATCAATGTTTCTAAGCCAACTTAAAAGTATGTCATCTTCACAAGATGCATGATCACAAGCAAAACTATTTTTGTTCACAAGCAAGACGCATCAGTTTTTCAGTTTCTCTATACGTTAGCGGGGCACACACCAACAGAACGCTGCTACAACGTGTAGACAATATTGTAGCGATGGAACAGGCTCTCGCCGTGCTCTCTGTAATCCGCCAACGTGAAGGTCTGCTTCCCAAACTTGCTGGAAGCCGCAAAGGCGGCAGCGCCCCGCCATGCATCCAGGATGGGGTCAGCTGCTCTCACCAGCTTCAGCGGCGCGAGGTAGGGCCGGAACTGTCGGATCCCAGATTCGAGCCGAGGGATCATCCCGGGGAACAGGGAGCTGCCGCCCGTGACAAGGATGGACTGGCAGAGGCGCTCCTTGACAGACTCATCCTCCATTAGCCTCCTGAGGGAGATGCTGACCATCTCGTCGATGCCGGCCTGGTCAACTCCTATCATGCCTGGCTGGAACAGTACTTCAGGGCAGCGGAACCGCTCGATCCCGATGGCGATCTTGAAATCCTCTGCGGTGAGAGGCCGGACTTTATGAGGGTCTGGAGCTGGTTCAACAGCGTCATGTTTGTTCACAAATGTAGGGTCCACCTCCTGCACGGGGAAGCGTCATGTTATTATGATACAATTAGTTTTAGAGTTTTTTACTTCACCAAAGAAACGTAAATATGAGAAAATGGACATCATGAATAGGAAAGCTTGAGAGTGGGGCCTTTCCTGGATTTTTGATGCGATTCGAGCGAGTTCTGATTCATCATCATCTTTCCCATCATCATCCTCCTCATTCTCCTTGCTCATCTTTTTGTAGACCAACCAATCTTCATCTCTCATTCCAAAAGTGTCCTCGCCTTTCCCTCGGTCAAATGCAGCAGTGGTAAGTAACCGCATTCTTTCTTTCTGAGCGGCATTTAGACGCTCGCCACGGCCTACGGCACCAGATGAATTATTGTTGCCGTTAACCTTTTGTCGCTTCCTCTGATCGACTTTCTCAGAAAGTTCTAAATATCGGGCACGGAGCTCGTCGAAGTATAACTCTGGGTTCTCCCTGTGTAGTTAAGAGTGACAACATATTACAGAAGAAACAATAAAAAACCTCAAGCACAACAACAACAGCTTAGGGAGTACCCTATCCATATCAACCAGGTTGTAGAACCTATCAGCCCGTAACTTTGATCTCTAAGACAGGTTGCAGAAAAGTCATACCACTTTGGAGGAAGAGCATCTTTAACACAAGACACCACATATTGTCAAGTAAAACTGACAGTACATAGTGAATAGCAGCACCCACTTCCCAGATTCTGCCTTTCTAGTGATGTTCTCTTATAGAAACAAAGGCTTTAAGAAACTTCTAATGCATTGAGGCGAATGCAGCTCTGAGCTCAGCGATATGTGGTTGCTAGGGGAGCTCTCCTAGAGAAAAATGGCATGGTTCCACTCACCCCACCTGGGTTTGAGTCTCCCACCTAGTAGTTAGATGAAAAGTTAGGGGCTTTCTTCTCCCTTGGTCTTTCTTTTAATGTGGTTACTAGTTTGCTATTATGATAAACACTAGTTTTTCCTTCAAAATTGGTAAAAAAAATGTGTTACAAAATACAGAAATGTACTTTCCTCCTACAGTTTAAAATTTGATGAACATGGAACGTCTCGAAAGAACAAAAAAAATGTCAAATGGCTTTAAGGTAGTAACTATTTCATCAACAAGACACAATGGCATGTGACTTCATACAGGAGGACTTTACCATATACTCCTTCCGTTCACAAATATAAGATATTCTAACTTTTTTCTGACTCGGATGTATAGACACATTTTATTGTGTTCACTCATTTCAGTCCGCATTTAGTCCATATTGGAATATCCAGAACATCTTGTATTTGTGAACAGAGGGAGTAATAAATTGCAGACTGAGAATGTTGCCACTTACGTGCGCCTCTCTTCTTCTTGCTTCTCCCTCAATGCTGCCTCCTCGGCACGCCTCTGCTTGGCGCGCAGCTTGCCCTCTGTCGTGGTTTTAAGTAGTATCTGTTTCTTCTTTTCCTTTAACTGGATAAGAGCAAAAGTGGAACACAGACACAGAGCAATGTTAACCATGGGAGATTACGTTTATCCTAACATTAAGAAGGTGCAAGATGATCCCAAAAGCACATTAATGGAATCTCATTGTTGACTACATAACAAGTCACAGACGATGGCTTAACTAAACACATACCTGCTCTGGTGTCAACATGTCATCAGGGACAGATACAAGTGGGTACTTATCAGCTCCTGAAGCATCTGCGTTCTCCTCATTGCCATTGGACTCCCCCTTCGCTTTTCTTAGAGACTGTGTTGCTTTCAGAATATCAGACTTAATTTCCTGCTGGGAAAGGTATCCAGATCTACCCAGAATAGACGTTGTTTGCGATTCATCAGCTCCATCAAGGTGATCCATCAAATCCTCCAGGCCAGAGAGTTTTTCTTCCAGATCTGCTATCTTCTGAGACCTCTTTGCAGCAGCCATGTCTCGCAAACGTTGACCAGCCTTTTCCTTATAAGCCGCCTTCCTCGCTAGCTCTTCCTCAGATGGCGGTTCATCTCTGGGTGGGGGTACCCATGGTAGCTGCCAGTACCTAGTCTTCTCTTCAGCTTCTTCCTTGTTATTCTGCAAACTGAAGTGATCAATTCATGGTGTTGCAAGAATGTATATAATTGCTATAAACATACTTCTAGAAAGAAATTCTAAGAAAATGATAAGCAACTTGAGTGAAAAGAATGTCCTTTCTATACGAAAAACACATCGGAAATAGGAATTTGATAATTCTGAAAATTGACAAGCGAACAAAGAAATAGGCACAAATATCTTACTTTGAATATCTGCAACTCTGACATATAATCAGCAGCTATATAACAATGTTCCTTCTTCAGCTCTTCAGCCTTTTCCCATGTAAAGTTTGCCCTATGCAAATGTAAAATGACTACTGTTAGACATGGAAATGGTACGGATTAGGGAAAACAAATAATACAAAGTACTTCGGAAAAATGTGCTCATACATACACGTGATAGGGATATTTAAGAGAGAGGAGCTGCCTCAGGAAATCAGTAATGTGAGATCCACCAACATTTGTTCGGCAGCATGCCCCCAGCACAGGCTGCCCTTTTAAAAACTGAAAACAGATCCAACATGGCTTTTAGTCCATAGATCAACAACTTAATTTGAAATATACAGATAGATAAACATAAGTGCTGAGACTTTTTCTTGAACATGATCTCTGAAACAGTCAACAAGCCAAACTAATATACAGCACATTCCGTCCAAACAAAGAATTTGTTGTGCATTCATTTTGTTAGTATTTCAGGGGGGCATGTCAAGGAACAGAATCTCACTGTGATTAATGCATCAAAGTATGGTGTCTAACATGGAGGAGTATATAAGCAGATCCTCATGGAGAGAGTGCCAGAATAATATTGTTCACTCAAGCTCTCCACAGTAACCCAATAGGTGAAGGCATCTTTTTGACTGAAGTTGTGGAGCTGGGAGCAGAAAAGGGGACAGCGCATGCCTGGACAGCAACACATAATCTAAGGTAGCATCTGTTTCTTTTTATTCAACATATGATCTACTGTAAAATGTCCCTGTTTATCCAGTTAGAAACTTAAAATTCAAACACAGTCAATGGTATTTCCTCCTAAACAGATGTAATTGTACTCATTTCATGGTATCTGACAAAAGGAGACACATGAAATGACTTGTATGTTGCACACAGTTGGAGAAAGCCGTATCTTGAAGAAACAAACTTACTGGAACAACGTGGCATGTTCCAAATTCACACGAAATAGCCAACCCATCTTCTCCACAGTTTCCAAGCTTCTGATTGTACTTGTAGCTAAATACATCATCGATACCAAAAGCTGAAATGCAAATAGTAAGAGAAAACATTAGTACTTATGCTTCTATCGACTGTGCTACTGCACTACTATACTAACAGATGCGGTTCATAAGTCATAACAAAAGCACATAAAGATCACAAAAGACATTACCAACGGATGGCACACCATATGTCTCGAAAAGAAGTTCAGACATTCGTGCTCGAGAAAAGGATGGATTGCACTCACACTCTGTCATAAGAATGGGATGGCCCACCTGACCGGTATTAAAACAAATAATAGTTAGATTTCAACAGTATGAAACAATTATCTGTTTATATGAAAAAAACTTTAAGTTGTGAAATAATTGTTTATAGAGAAAAACTAAGTTGTGAAGTTTAAAGATACACGTAAATATATAAGTTACTCCTCTTTCAAGTCAATAACTATCAGATTTAGAACTATGAGACTAAATGAACTGATGTGTAGGGTTTTCAGTTTTCATTTTACAGACTCATTGCATGAGAACAGCAAACTACTAGCTTTGGAATACCAACTCTTCCTGCGTTATTCCTTAGCATTCATTGCTAAGGAGAAAAACTGGTGAAATGAGATAATCGTCCATGCTTGTCACTTACCGAAAGTTGAGTTGCATACTTCACTGTTTCTGTTCACCTTGCTTATGCTCGGAGGCTAAGACTAAAGTTCTTTCCCAAAGCCCTTATGACGTTGTTTGACTTCCACTCACTAGAAAAATGTTTCCTACTCCCTAGTCCCCACTACACATACTACACTGGTAACTAGAATTGTAAATTGAGTAATTGACATGCATAACCAACCCCTGGTTCCTCCTTTTCTTATTCAACAGGACTAACTACGTAAAAGTTACTTATTTATCAGGTGCAGAGTAAAAGCCAAGCCACCAAACCAAGGAAGAAAAGAAAATAAGACTAAAGGAAATTATTCAAGAGGCATGTGTTGACACAGGTAAATTTACCTCTGATGTGGCACCTAATCGGTCAAAAGCATAATCGAGAATCTGCAACATTCAAATAATACCAGATCAAAAAGATTAAATAAGTACAATGACTTGTTTGTTACAAAAGTACATTTTGAAGTTCTTTATCAACTCAAAATCACAAGGGGCACACATCAATTTTTTCCTTAAGCACTGAATAAGCATCTTTCTGATATTTTAACATCGCATGAACTTTTTCCACATTATCAGTATCAAGCATATAGTCAAGACCTAAGAGTTGCACATTCCTAAAAAAATGCAAAAAATAAAAGTGTACTCTGGAGAAAGGATGACAGGCCACATTGACTGCCCAGTTTATCCATTTGAAGCATAAAAACGCATAATAAACCGTTTGCTGATCTCGCTGACAAATCAAAAAACAGGAAGATAATGTCGTAGGAGTGACCAACATATTCCATGTACTCGAACTGATAGACGACATCATCATCGAACGCTGATCGAATTGATGTCCGTGTGCAGTCAAAGTACTTCATTAGAGCTGGATCAGTGTCTCCGACAACTGTCACAGTTTCACCTGTTGAATCGGAAACAAACTGCATTCAGTTTAAATATGAGTATTTTCTCAGATCCTCTTACAAGTTCATCAACTGACACGAGCATAAGGGATTCATTCAAAATAAAGTGATGCCCATTTTGTACATTCAGAAAACCATGAACACTGCAGTGCACTCGCACAATTGCAAATATATTTCTACAGACATCTGACTTGAAAACGCTTTCAGAATCACTGACAGTCAAGTAAACCAAGGTATCATCAAAATCATGAAACAAAACACTAAGCGTATATATATCAACTAAAAGGATATGCCAATTTCGGTGCATCACGACAAAACCAAGTCGCATGAACAGCACCCAATCACAAACGGAATGCCAGGATGAACCTCTGAAACCGCGAGCGCCATTGCGCAAACGAACCACAACGACGCAAAATCCAAACGCATTCGCATCAGGCAACCACAAAGGTCGAGATTCCTAAACGCGCACCGCGCGCTACGTACCTGAGCTGCGGTGGCGGGGCCTCTGCACGATGTTGCGGAAGGAGACGCGCGGCTCCGCCTCGCCAGCCCACCTGCACGCAACGGAGCAAACCAAGGAGACGCGCGTTAGGGTTAGGGTTTCGGGGAGTTCCGGGGGCGGCGGCGGAGGGGGGAGAGGGGGGCTCCTACCCGATGCGGAAGGTGGAGGCGCCGTTGTCGATGACGATGGGGGCGGAGTCCGGGAAGCGCGCGAAGTCGGTCTCCCGCGGCGCGCGGCAGACCGACGACATCTCGCCGGGCGGCGGCGGGAGGGGAGTCGCCGGAGGCGGAGGGGATTGGGGAGGGAGGGGGTTTGGTAACTTGGGCTGCGTCGTCCTCTCCGCGAGCTCGCGCTGTGCTGTGGAAGCAGAGAGGCAAAAGGGTCATTCACGGAAAACCCCCTCTACTCTCGCGTAATTATTCGTTCTGAACTTATGAGACGTTTTAACTAACGGTTTTGTTAAACATCACGTGCCTGAAATTTTCTGTGGTGTCGGCCACTTTTGGCAAAGCGCAGCGCGAGGCCGAAGAGGACATGTCGAGCGTCGGCTACAGCGAGGCCGAGCCGTGTACAAGCGGGAGTCAGCGATAGCCGGCGGGAGCGAGTCCCAAACTTAACCAGGTGTGTCGCGAAGAGGGAGGGTTGCTGATGGATTCATATACCTAGTGTAGGGTCATAGGCCTGACCTAAACGTTCTACCCAGGGGCACTCTTAGAAGAGATCATCTTCCAGTCGACCAAAGAGGAACCCACTTGACTGACTGGAAGGACTCGACCATGAAAGACTCACTCGACCATGAAGATACACTCGACCACCAGAAGGTCAGAAGACACTCTGCAACGCAACGGCTTGTAATTGAATAGACTTAATGATAGTTAAACCTCTCCATTATGTGAAATTTGGTGGGGTCTGGCGCTCTATATAAGCCACCCTCCACGAGATAGAGGGGTTCGCACTCTTGTAATACTCACACCGATAATCCACTCGACCGCCTCGGGGCTCAGGGCGTGGGGCTTTTACTTCCTCAGAAGGGCTGAACTCGTACATCGCTTGTGTTCACAACCTCTCCATAGCTAGGACCTTGCCTCTCCATACCTACCCCCACTCTCTTGTCGGACTTAGAACCACGACGGCTTGGCGCCACCGTGGGGCGGTGTTTTAGCGATTTGTGGAGGAGTTGCGGTGCCAAGTACCTTCATCATGATGATTCTTTGGAGTTTTGGTTGAGGGGCGCGAGATCCGTCTCGGTGCTCTCACCTTTGTCGCCGACGACTCCGCATGGCTCCAGGAGGCCACACTTGACATCGAGGCGCTCCCCGTCCGCGGGGTGACGCACTTTCGCGCATGTGTTCGCGGCGTTCTGCTGCGGCAACCGTCGACCCCGTATCGGTCGACTCCTCTGTCGGTCGCTCACCCGGTCTCCCACCAGCGCAAGCGCTCTGGTCGGTCGAGACTTCGGCGGTGGGTGAAACGCGATGGCTCGCCAGACGACCATCGCCCAGTCGCGACAATTGAGCTCGACGAGTCCTCTACTACTGTTCGATCTGTCGACCGTCGCTCGAGAGAGCGCATCGAATGCGATAGCGATGATCCAATGGCGGAAATCCTCATGGTCGACGGCCCTCGCGATCCCCGGCCATACGGTGGCGGAAGCGGCGGTGGAGGCAACCCGCACAAAACACGAAGAGTACCGGCCGAGACACTCGACTCTCTGCAGAGAGAAAACGCCCGCAGAACATGGATGCCCGTGCATACTCCCATCGCGGGAGAAACCCGAGGCTCGCGCCTTGGAGGAAGCACGCCATTAGCGTCGTTGAACGCGCTCGCTTGGAGAATCTTCGCGAGCACTCGACGAGCCTAAGGCAGCAGCGAGTCCCAAGCGGTCGGCGTCGACTCTTCCGCCGACTCGGGTATACCGACGCCGATTCGAATTTAGCGGTGCAACACATATAGCGAGTCCATCCAGCCGCCCCGGTCGGAAGCCGGGAGAGGCTTGATGCGATCGAGATTTACTCGAGCGAGAGGAGACGAGAACTAAGCCGTGTCGCGATCCACGCAGCGAAATTCCTGATCGATCCGTCGCTGCGAATCATCGATCGACTCACGATCCCGATCACCTCCGCGGCAAGAAGGGCGCGACAACCGGCGAGATCAAGACGGAGACCGGGATGGCGTCGAGTACCGTTTCCCTCGAGGAAGGGTAAATGCGCTCCTCGGCGGCAAGAAGGCAGACGTCGATTCGATCTGAAGCGAAGAGTTCGGTCGACCCTGTGGAACCGAGCTTGACGCACGATCCATTATCGTGCAAGGCTTGGTCGGCCGAACAGAGCCCATCGAGGCGGACCGAGAGAGATGCACCCAAGCGATCGAGTGCATGTTTACGGTCGAGTGTTTTAGCAGGCTATCGAGCCGCGATGATCCCCCAATTTCAGATTAGCAACAGGAGTCGACAAGTTCTTTCGGGAGTCAAGCACAAACTTGGCTTGAAGATTACCGAGTGGCTGTTCAGATTGGTGGTGGGAGCGATGAGGTGGCCATGAAACACTTGCCCCTCATGTTGGAAGGTTACGCAGAGCATGGCTGAATCGATTACCTCCTAGCGATATATACACTTGGGAAGATTTGTCCCGAGTGTTCGTCGAACTTTGAAGGAACACGCAAGCGACCGGCTGGCTTGACAGAGCTGCAAGTTTGTGTGCGAAGACCAATGAGACTCTCGAGAGTACATTCAGAGGTGGATCACTCGCACCATCTTGTGGAAAATGTGTCGGATCATCGAGGCGGTTTGCCTTCAAAGATGGTGTCAAGAACAGAGAATTGAGTCGAAGTTTGGTCGAACCGCGACATGACCTTGAGTCGAATGATGGAGATTGCTACCAAGCACGCCAATGGCGAGGAAGAAGACCGACTCGAAGTGGCAAGTACAAGCCAAGTCGATCGGAGAAGGAAATTCGGTCGGAACAGAAGCGGAAAGCCGAGCCAGCAGCTCCAGGAGAGGCCCTCGCCGTGACTCAGGGGAAGTTCAAGGGGAAGCCAAAAGGATCTTGGAATCCTAAGAAAATAAAGGATAAAGAAGGAAATGACGTGATGGATATGCCGTGCCATATTCACACAAAGAAAGATGAAGAGGGCAACATCATTTACCCAAAGCACACCACTGCCGAGGTCGACTCGATCCAAAGCGGTTTAGGGAAAACAGTCTAAGGACAAGGAGAAGGAGCCAGACAAGGCCGGAGACAAAGAGGACAGTGAGGAAGCTGGAAAAGAAGTTCGAGGGGTTGGAGCTCCATCACATCCCCCGACTGAAAAATCAAGCAGCAGATGATCTGGCGAAGATAGGCTCCAAAAGAGAAGCCATTCCGAGTGGTGTGTTTTTGGAGCATATACACACTCCGTCAGTTAAAGAAGATCCCTTCATAGAGGAGACTCCACAGCCCAAGAGTGCCACGGACCCGACTGAGGTTGAGATCCCAGCAGTGGTCGACTTGGTCATGGAGGTTTTAGTGGTCACTCCTGATTGGACAATTCCCTATATCGCATATATCCTGAGAAAGGAACTCCCAGAGGATGAGGAAGAGGCTCGGCAGATCGTCCGTCGATCCAAAGCCTTTACCGTTATCAAAGGACAATTTGTATAGAAAGCCGATCGAGTCGGTCAAAATGCATAACGCCGGAAGAAGGTCGAGTCATACTCAATGACATCCACTCGGGGACTGTGGTCACCATCGTCCTCTCGGACCATTGTAGCCAAAGCATATCGAGCCGGATTTTCTCGCCAAGGCGAATGAGATGGCGAAAGAAATAGTGGACAAGTGCGAAGGATGTCGGTTCTATTCAATATGTCACACAAGCTGCGTCGATACGAAGACCATTCCACTCGTCGGCCTTTCACGGTATGGGGGTTGGACATGGTCGGTCCCTTGCGAACAGTGTCGGAGCGGTTTCACGCATGTCTTGGTAGCGATCGACAAGTTCACCAAGTGGATTGAAGCTAAACCAATCAAGAGTCTTGACGCTGATCTGTTGTTTCCTTCATCGAGAGCCGCGTTGAGATATGGGGTCCCGCACGGCATTATCACGGATAATGGGTGAATTTTGACTCGGAAGAATTCAAGGATTTCGCAGCGCTCAAGGCACACGAGTCGACTACACTTGATCGCCCATCCACGATCGAATGGACAGCAGAACGAGCCAACGGATTAATCCTCAAAGTGCGAAGCCCCGACCGATGCGAGATCTCAAGCATGCGGCTGGAGCTTGGGTTGACGAACTCCTTGATGCTTTGGGGTTTGCGGACCACACCTAATCGGTCGCCGGAAGGACTCCATTCTTCTTGGTCTATGGGCGAAGCAGTCCTACCGAGTGATCTCCTTCACAATGCTCCCGAATTGAACTTTACAATGAGGCGGAAGCTGAGCAAGCGCGTCAAGATGCGATCGACCTCCTAGAAGAGGAAAGGAGATGGCTCGATCCGCTCGACCATCTACCAACAAGACTTGCGTCGCCTTTACGCCGAAATGTGAGAGGTCGAGCCTTCCGGGAAGGGATCTGGTCCTTCGAGTGGATCGGCGAAACAACATAAGCTCGCTCCCTCTGGGAGGGCCCTTCATCGTCACAAAGGTTCTCCACAACGGGGCATATCGTCTCTACAACGTCGAACACAATGTCGAAGAGCCCCGAGCTTGGAATGCGGATCTGCTCCGCCCGTTTTACACTTAAAGTTTTCACTCGGATGAGTTGTAATAAAATACTTCTGTAGTTCATGGATTTCAAAATAATAGTGTCATAATTCCTCCATAATTTTTGTCACTTTTTATTTTTGTCCAGTAAAATTTTCCCCCAGTGGGTGGCTTAGTCGCGAATTCGTTTCGCCTAAGTTTGTACAAATCCTACCGAGTGGTAAGTCAGACTTCCACTCGGAGGCTTAGCCGCGAATCCGCTTCGCCTAAGTTTCAAAAAATCCTACCGAGTGGCAAGCCAGACTTCCACTCGAGGGCTTAGCTGATCGAAGACTACGCCTAAGATATAAGAAATCCACCGAGTGAAGAGCAAACCTCTCACTCGGGGCTTAGCCTGCAACCAGTGTTCGCCTAAGTTTCAAAAAATCCCACCGAGTGGCAAGCCGACTTCCACTCGGGGCTTAGCTGCGATCAATGCTACGCCTAAGATATAAGAAATCCTACCGAGTGAAGAGCAAACCTCTCACTCGGGGGCTTAGCTGCAGCCCAGTGCTCGCCTAAGTAACTAAAAATCCTACCGAGTGGCAAGCCAGACTTCCACTCGGAGGCTTAGCTGCAGTCCAAGTACTCGCCTAAGTACAATGTACGCTCGCAAGGAGGACGAGGTGCAGGTCGACTGCGACCCTCTCCTCCGAGCTACACCATAAGTAACATGTGTGCTCGCAAGGAGGACGAGGTGCAGGTCGACTGCGACCCTCTCCTCCGAGCTTCACCATAAGTATGATGTGCGTTCACAAGGAAGACGAGGTGCAGGTCGACTGCGACCCTCTCCTCCGAGCTTCGCCACAAATACAACGGAAATCCTGCCGAGTGAAGAGCAAACCTCTCACTCGGGGGCTTAGCTGCAGCCCAGTGCTCGCCTAAGGTATAAGAAATCCACCGAGTGAAGAGCAAACCTCTCACTCGGGGCTTAGCTGCAGCCAGTGCTCGCCTAAGGTATAAGAAATCCTACCGAGTGAAGAGCAAACCTCTCACTCGGAGGCTTAGCTGCAGCTCAGTGCTCGCCTAAGGTATAAGAAATCCTACCGAGTGAAGAGCAAACCTCTCACTCGGAGGCTTAGCTGCAGCTTAGTGCTCGCCTAAGGTATAAGAAATCCTACCGAGTGAAGAGCAAACCTCTCACTCGGGGGCTTAGCTGCAGCCCAGTGCTCGCTTAAGGAATAAGTCGACTGCGGTAGGCATCTTGCTGTGGACCTGCAAAAAGCAGTTTGAGCCAAAAGCAATCATATCCAAACATCCAATCCAAGTTTAGGTCGATACCTAAAGGAACCGAGAGTGCTCAGGCGCTAAGCCTGTTAAGGTTTTATCGGTTACAATTCCACTCGGCATACCGAGGCAAATTTAAAGTGTAAGACTCAAAGAAAGTTTTTTACCCCTCCTGTGGAGGGCTGGAAGGAGCGACGAACTCGTCGAGGTCGATCCCATCTGCGATCCGTGTAGTAGCAGCGATGAAAGTCTCCATGAAGGACCTGAAGTCGTGCTTCTTGGTGTTGGCCACTCGGAGAGCCGCCAGCTTATCTTCTCGTGCATCCTTACAGTGGACTCGCGCCAGAGCGTAGGCGACATCTACGCCACACCGAGCCGAGGACTTCTTCCACTCCTGCACTCGGTCAGGGACGGCGTTTAGTCGAGCCATCAACGACTCGAGGTCATTTTGGAGTGTCGCCCGGGCGAGGCGTCGAGTCGATGCGGACGTAGCAACCTTCAGCCTTGCGAGGTAATCCACGGCAGTGGCAACACGGACTCGGTCGGAAGACGTTCATGGCAACTTCATCATTCACCGGAGAATTGACAGGGTCAAGGTTCGACTCCAACTGGCTGGTTTCTTCTTCAAAGTTGCGATAGAATTCTGCAAAGACAAAACCCCGAATCAAAACAATGGTCGAATGGGAACATAACAGTTGGAAGAATTGGTCGAGTGAAAAAGACTACCTTGAGCATAAGGAACAATTTCTTAGCAAGACCACCCAGAAGCCTTCGGTCATTCTTCTTCCGGTCAACCGGTCGATCTTCTCGGTCGAGTGGTCTTATCACTTTCGATCGGTCAACATCCTTGGTGGCAATGGCGAGCAGCCTTGATTGGTGTTATCTGTTCGAGCTTGGTGGTGAGGCTAACTTTTCGTCGGCAAGCTTGATCTTCTCGAGACAGCTCAAGCTCCTTCTTCCTCTGGGCCTCCTTCACCTTGCTCAGTAAATTGCAAGAAAGTCGATTTGAAACAAATGAGGGAGAAAGGAGTCGTCGAAGTCTCACCAAACATACCTTTGGTCTCCTCCTTCGCTTTAAATCGATTCTCCTGCACTAGCTTCAAGTCCAACTCGAGCTGAATATGCTTCGCTCCGATTCGATATAAGCGTCGCAAGATCGCAGGATTTCTCTGAAGAATCAATCGACAAAATGTCAAAGATGATTCACTTCCGAGTGAATAGAGAAAAATGATCGTTTCTAAGACTACGGTCAAATGCAAGCATTCGACCGTAGTCTCGGGACTACACCGGTGGGTGCACTCAGCGTGCCCCCACCGGCCTTATTCAAACAGTCGACGATCGACCAAAAAGAGAGTCGACCGATCGACCAAAGCTTCTTCAGATGTAATCAAGCGCGGCGATCGACCACGATCTCGGGACTACACCGGTGGGTGCACTCAGCGTGCCCCGGTTTCGTAAACCCATTCGTTTCAATCGGTGATGATCAATATTTACTTATAAAGCCTAAGGCGATTGCCGGTGATCGACCTTATATGGGGACTACACCCGGCGGGTGCACTCAGCGATGCCCGCTAACACGGAGTTTTTATCAACACACCCTTTGGGTGGTGTTATAATTCGAGAAAGAAAAGTTTTGATAGCATATCCTAACGAGCAGTGGTGGTCGATCGACCAACGTTGCTTTGAAGGGCGAGCTGGCGTCGAAGCTGCTTGGCTCGCATCCGGACGATCTTCACTGCTCCATCATGATCCACGCTGACGGATCGCCTCCTTAGCAACACTAGCCTGGTCCTCCGGGCGTGGTGCGTGGCGGCGAGGCTGCCCAAAGCACTTTCGGCGAAGTGGGTCGAGCACTCGTCAATGGCACCGCGAAGGACACGGTATGTCGAGTCTTGGCCTCCCCTTCCGTCATAGCAGATCTCGGCGCCGTCACATCTTGGCTTGCTTTGCCAGTAGACGCCTTCCTGCTCCTCCTATACCTCAATGGTTCCTCATCCTCATCATCGTCATCGGGAAGGGTGATAATGTCGGTGGTTGGAGCTTCAGAAAAGAATCAAAGTTAGAAACTATGAGACAGTCGACTAAGAACAGAGTTAAGGATACAGTACCAGGATTTGAGGTCGCCGCATCCTCCATCTCATGGTCCTCGGCCTTGCCTGAAGTTTCGGAAGTCGCAGCACTGAAGTTCCAAAGAATCAGTCGACCGATTCAAGTATCAACCAGAGACAAAACTTGTATGGAACAGGAAGACTTAAGCGATATGTTTACCCTGAGATGGTGGGGATGGACACCTTCATTTTTGGCAGAGGTTTGGTTGGCTTCGATGGAGCTACCTTCGACTGCTTCGGCGCCTTCTCAGTCGGCACCGGAGAAGCGGTCCGAGGGCGTTTGGTCGACTGCGAGGCAGTCGCAACCCCCTTTCCGCGTTCAGTCGCAGGATCATGAACGAGTTTCGACCGCCTTTCCGAGCGCGGTGGAGCAACCTCCTCTTCCTCCTCCTCTTCTGCTTCGTCATCATCATCATCGTCGTCATCGTCGTCGTCACCTTCAGCAGCGTCTGAGTCCCACTCATCCTGGCTCTCGCCTCCGCTGGCTTCTCCCTCCTCAGTCGGAGCCTGAGCTCCATTGGGCATTGAGTACAGCTCGGTAAGGGCACGAAAGCGTCAAGGCGAGATCAATCGACCAAATTACGTAAACACATTCGACGGACATACAATGGAAAGCGAGCAAATGTACCTTATGCAGAACGCTATTATGGTCAAGTGGAGAAATCCTCCGGGATCGCGAGGTTGTCCTTGTTCGCGATGATCGCGCCATCCATCTTTCCACTATGGCGTCGTCGATTGCCTCCGGATGGACCACGAGTCTCGTCTTGGTTCCATGAAGACAGCCACATGCAAAGTGGCTCCGGAATCAAGAGGCTGGATTCGCCTCGAAGAAAAACCTCCAAGAGATCCATGCCGGTCACACCGTCCCGAACCAGCTGTACCACGCGATCCATCAACATCTTCACATCAGCTCTCTCCTCTGGAACCACCTTGAGGAGGAGGGTTTGTTCACTCGACTCATGGTGAATGGAGGAAGACCACTCATTGTCGGCGTCGACTCATTACAGCGAGAGAACCAGGTCATTGCCCAGCCCTCGACCGACTTCGGGAAAAGACATAGCTGGGAAGGTGCTCTTATTCCTCACTTGGATTCCTAGGCCCCGCACATCCGAACTACTTGGGTCTTCTCATCACGGGACTTGCTTTCTTCATACCGAGAGGCGGCATGTGAAGATATGCTTGAACAAACCTCGGTCGCGATCGACAGCCCGGAAGTTTTCGCACATAGACACAAATGCTGACAAGATCTGCGATAGAGTTTGGAGTAAAATGGTGGAGCTGGGATCCAAAGAAATTCAGAAAGCCACGAAAGAAAACACTTTCGGTGGCGGGGAAAATCCTCGATCAACATGGGTGGCAGAGCACACACTCACCCTCCTCCGGTTGAGGCTGCCACTCTTTGCCGTGAAGCCTTGCGGCGCCATGGGGATCAGCCCGTCGTCGGCCATATCGAGGAGATCCTTCTCCACGATGGTCGATGGATCAATCTCCTGGACCCAGCCCTTGACAAGCGGGATCTCGACGAAGAACCGCTGCGGTGGTGGATCTCCCTTCGCCTTCTCGACGCCGACGCGCCTTCTCCGCCGCCGATGCCTTCTTCAAGGCTCCAAAGACCGCCGTCTTCTCTTTGCCCATGGCCGCCGGCGAGTCGCGAGAGGAAATAGCGAGAGCGGCGGCGATTGCGGTGGGCGGAGATGAAGAGAGCAGAGGAGGAAGAGCGAAGTATTGTGCGAAACCCTCACGAGTTGCATTTATAACATCCTTCCGAGTGGATGACATGTGGACCCGAGCAATCCAATCATATCTCAAACAGTTGCCTTTGCACGATACGTGGCGGAAAAAGCGGCCTTGGAGATCGGCGTCCTGTCATGTCCCATCCGAAGGCTGTAGTCCATTTCGCCAGCGCTTCCCCAAATTTCAGATCCGTAGAATCCATGAAGCGGTGATCGACTTGCCAAGTGCGAAATTTCTTATGATCCGTCGTTCGGGAACAACGAAGTATAAAAGATCACTCGACTAGAGAACAAGAATGGATCGAGTCGACTGAAGAAAAGTTGCTTGTTATCAACAAAGAAGATCTTGATCCAGAACAACACATAGTAAGTATGCAAAAGACAATCGGAAACAGCGTCAACTCCTTCCTCACTCAAGCCTCAATCCATTCGGGGGCTAATGATGGATTCATATACCTAGGGTAGGGTCATAGGCCTGACCTAAACGTCCTACCCAGGGGCACTCTTAGAAGAGATCATCTTCGATCGACCAAAGAGGAACCCACTCGACCGATTTGGAAGGACTCGACCATGGAAGACTCACTCGACCATGAAGATACACTCGACCACGGAAGGTCGAAGACACTGCAACGCATAGCGGCTTGTAATTGAATAGACTTAATGATAGTTAAGGCACTTTATGAGGCGTTACCGATGCGCCTGTGCTTAATGTACTTTAACCTCTCCATTATGTGGGCTGGTGGGGTCTGGCGCACTCTATATAAGCCACCCCCCTCCACAGATAGAGGGGTTCGCACTCTTGTAATACTCACACTGATAATCCACTCGACCGCATCAGGGCTCCGAGACGTAGGGCTTTTACTTCCTCCGAGAAGGGCCTGAACTCGCACATCGCTTGTGTTCACAACCTCTCCATAGCTAGGACCTTGCCTCTCCATACCTACCCCCCACTCTACTGTCAGACTTAGAACCACGACAGTCGCCAAAGCTGTTCATCAGAGCGGGGCTTAGGGGGTTGCCGGGGCGATGGCGGTCAAGGGTGGAGGGGGGCGATTAGGCCCGTGAGTGGTGGAGGCATGCGGTTAGAGCTGGGTTAGATGGCGGTTGCATAGCACTGCTGGATTGGATCTTGTGTAAAGGAAAATTGTGGGAGGAGGAAGACGACCTTGAGCTGTTGGATGCAGATATAACGGACATGATTGAATGTGACTGATGTGAATCGGTTTTCCAGGCACCTAAAGTGTATGCACTCTCTTTAACTAAACAAATCATTCTTTTTCTTTCTTCTGAAAATGCCAAATATCGTATGTCAAAGTCAACCGACTCTTACAAGGTCGTCTTTAAAGATATTATTGTTGGGGTACGTAGCAGAAATTCAAAATTTTCTACGCATCACCAAGATCAATCTATGGAGATACTAGCAACGAGAGAGAGGGGAGTGCATCTTCATACCCTTGAAGATCGCTAAGCGGAGCGTTACAAACGTGGTTGATGGAGTCGTACTCATGGCGATTCAAATCGCGGAAGATCCGATCTAGCGCCGAGCGGACGGCGCCTCGCGTTCAACACACGTACAGCCGGGGCGTCTCCTCCTTCTTGATCCAGCAAGGGAGAGGAGAAGTTGAGGAGAGCTCCGGCAACCGACGGCGTGGTGGTGGAGCTTGCGGTTCTCGTGAGCTTCGCCAAGCACTACAGAGGAGAAGGAGGTGTTGGGAGGAGAGGGCTGCGCCGAGGCAAGGGTGAAGCTCCCATGCGCCTCCCCACTATATATAGGGGTGGAGGGGCTGGTTTCTTGCCCTCCAAGTCCATTGGGCGTTAGCAAGGTGGGAGGAAAGAAATCCCATCATTTCCTTCCCACCGATTGTTATCCCCCTTTTTAGGGATCTTGATCTTATTCCTTCTAAGGGGGGATCTTGGTGTGCCTTGACCAGGGGTGTGGGGCCTTGCCCCCACTACCCACGTTCATGTGGGTCCCCCATGCAGGTGGGCCCCACTCCAAAACCTTCTAGAACCTTCCGGTACAATCTGAAAAATCCGAACATTTTCCGGTGGCCAAAATAGGACTTCCCATATATAAATCTTTACCTCCGGACCATTCCGGAACTCCTCGTGACGTTAGGGATCTCATCCGGGACTCCGGACAACATTCGAGAACTGCACACTAATTCCCATAACAACTCTAGCATCACCGAACCTTAAGTGTGTAGACCCTACGGGTTCGGTAATCATCTTGAACATGACCGAGACAGCTCTCGGCCAATAACCAACAGCGGGATCTGGATACCCATGTTGGCTCCACATGTTCCATGATGATCTCATCGGATGAACCACGATGTCAAGGATTCAAGCAATCCGTATACAATTCCCTTTGTCTAGCGGTATTGTACTTGCCGAGATTCGATCGTCGGTATACCGATACCTTGTTCAATCTCGTTACCGGCAAGTCTCTTTACTCGTTCCGTAACACATCATCCCCATGATCAACTCTTTGATCACATTGTGCACATTATGATGATGTCCTACCGAAGTGGGCCAGAGATACCTCTCCATTTACAGAGTGACAAATCCAGTCTCGATTTGTGCCAACCATGAGACACTTTCGGAGATACCTGTAGTGCACCTTTATAGCCACCCGATTCGTTGTGACGTTTGGTACACCCAAAGCATTCCTACGGTGTCCGGGAGTTGCACAATCTCATGGTCTAAGAAAAAGATACTTGACATTAGAAAAGCTTTAGCATACTGAACTACGATCTTTGTGCTAGGCTTAGGATTGGGTCTTGTCCATCACATCATTCTCCTAATGATGTGATCCGTTATCAACGACATCCAATGTCCATGGTCAGGAAACCGTAACCATCTATTGATCAACGAGCTAGTCAACTAGAGGCTTACTAGGGACATGGTGTTGTCTATGTACCCACACATGTATCTGAGTTTTATCAATACAATTATAGCATGGATAACAAACGATTATCATGAACAAGGAAATATAATAATAACTAATTTATTATTGCCTCTAGGGCATATTTCCAAAAGTCTCCCACTTGCACTAGAGTCAATAATCTAGTTCACATCGCCATGTGATTAACACTCACAGGTCACATCGCCATGTGACCAGCATCCAAAGAGTTTACTAGTGTCATTAAACTAGTTCACATCATCATGTGATTAAGACTCAATGAGTTCCGTGGTTTGATCATGTTTTGCTTGTGAGAGAGGTTTTAGTCAACGGGTCTGCAACATTCAGATCCGTATGTACTTCGCAAATCTCTAGATCATATTGTAAATGCTACTTCCACGCTCCTCTTGGAGCTATTCCAAATGGTCGCTCCACTATACGTATCCGGTTTGCTACTCAGAGTCATTCGGATAGGTGTTAAAGCTTGCATCGTCGTAACCCTTTACGCCGAACTCTTTATCACCTCCATAATCGAGAAACATATCCTTATTCCTCTAAGGATAATTTTGACCGCTATTTGGTGATCCACTCCTTGACCACCTTTGTACCCTCTTGCCAGACATGTGGCAAGGCACACATCAGGTGCGGTACACAGCATAGCATACTGTAGAGCCTACGTCCAAAGCATAGGGGACGACCTTCGTCCTTTCTCTCTTTTCTGCCGTGGTCGAGCTTTAAGTCTTAACTTCATACCTTACATCTCAGGCAAGAACTCCTTATTTGACTGATTCATCTTGAACACCTTCAAGGTCATGTCAAGGTATATGCTCATTTGAAAGTACCATCAAGCGTTTTTGATCTGTCCTCATAGATCTTGATGCTCAATGTTCAAGTAGCTTAATCCAGGTTTTCCATTGAAAAACACTTTTCAAATAACCCTTTATGCTTTCTAGAAATTCTACATCATTTCTGATCAACAACATGTCAACAACATATACTCATCAGAAATTCTATAGTGCTCCCACTCACTTCTTTGGAAATACAAGTTTCTCATAAACTTTGTATAAACCCAAAATCTTTGATCATCTCATCAAAGTGTACATTCCAACTCCGAGATGCTTACTCTAGTCCTTAGAAGGATCGCTGGAGCCAGCATCCTTAGGATCGATAAAACCTTTCTGATTTTATCACATACAACCTTTCCTTACAAAAACTGGTAAGGAAACTCGTTTTGACATCCATCTGCCAGATTTCATAAATGCAACTAATGGTAACATGATTCCGACGGACTTTAAGCATCGCTACGGATGAGAAAATCTCATTGTAGTCAACTCCTTGAACTTGTGAAAAACTCTTCGCCACAAGTCGAGCTTCATAGATGGTGACATTACCATCCACGTCCGTCTTCTTCTTAAAGATCCACTTATCTCAATGGCTTGCCGATCATTAGGCAAGTCCACCAAAGTCCATGCTTTGTTCTGATACATGGATCCTATCTCGGATTTCATGGCTTCTAACCATTTGTCGGAATTTGGGCCCACCATCGCTTCTCCATAGCTCGTAGGTTCATTGTTGTCTAGCAACATGACCTCTAAGGTGAGTGCGTACCATTCAAGTAGTACGCGTCCTTGTCGACCCACGAGGTCCGGTAGTGACTTGATCTGAAGCATCATGATCACTATCATCAGCTTCCACTTCAATTGGTGTAGGTGCCACATGAACAACTTCCTGTGCCCTGCTACACACTGGTTGAAGTGATGGTTCAATAACTGTTGGGGAACGTAGTAATTTCAAAAAATTTCCTACGCACACGCAAGGTCATGGTGATGACATAGCAACGAGAGGGGGAGTGTATCTTCATACCCTTGAAGATCGCTAAGCGGAAGCGTTTATCAACGCGGTTGATGTAGTCGACGTCTTCACGATCCGACCGATCCAAGTGCGTAAGCATACGGCACCTTCGAGTTCGCGACACGTTCAGCTCGATGGCGTCCTCGCCTTCTCGATCCGGCATGAGCGGGTGAAGTAGTAGATGAGTTCCGCAGCACGGCGGCGTGGTAGCGGTGTTGGTGAAGAACAATCTCCGAGGGCTTCGCCTAAGCGCTGCGGAAACTATGACGGAGGATAAACTAGAGGGGCGGGGTTGCGGCACACGGCTTGGTGTTTCTTGATGTGTCTTTGGTGCTAGCCCTACCCTCTATTTATATGTTGAGCCTTGGGGTGAAACTTGGAGTAAAAGCCTCCACAAAGTCGGTTTCACCCGAAGGCAAGAGTCCTTCTCGGACTCGGGGCGACGCCAGGTTCCCGGCATCTGGACCCGACGCCGAGGACCTGGCGTCGGCCCTGACTCATAAAACTTCCTTTGCGCTTTCCAAAAACCTTGTGGGCTTTCCCCTTTGGCCCAAATAACGTGTTCTCGTACCCAAACATTTCGGGAAACATCCGGAACCTCTTTCGATGAATTCCGGAACCCTTCCGGGGATCAAACACTATTATCCCATATATCAAACTTTATCTCGGACCATTCGAGTTCCTCGTCATGTCCATGATCTCATCAGGGACTCGAACAACATTCGGTTACCAACATGCATAACTCATATAATACTATATAAATCAGCTAAGCGTTAAGCGTGCGGACCCTACGGGTTCGAGAACTATGTAGACACGTTTCCGGTCAATAACCAATAGCGGGACCTGGATGCCCATATTGGCTCCCACATATTCTACGAAGATCTTTATCGGTCAAACCGCATAACAACATACGTTGTTCCCTTTGTCATCGGTATGTTACTTGCCCGAGATTTGATCGTCGGTATCCAATATCTAGTTCAATCTCGTTACTGGCAAGTCTCTTTACTCGTTCCGTAATACATCATCTCATAACTAACTCATTAGTTACATGCTTGCAAGGCTTAGGTGATGAGTATTACCGAGAGGGCCCAGAGATACCTCTCCGACAATCGGAGTGACAAATCCTAATCTCGATTTATGCCAACCCAACATGTACCTTCGGAAACACCTGTAGAGCACCTTTATAATCACCCAGTTACATTGTGACGTTTGGTAGCACACAAAGTGTTCTTCCGGTAAACGGGAGTTGGACAATATGATAGTTGTAGGAACTTTGTATAAGTCATGAAGAAAGCAATAGCAGTATACTAAACGATCAAGTGCTAGGCTAACGGAATGGGTCAAGTCAATCACATTATTCTTCTAATGATGTGATCCCATTAATCAAATGACAACACATGTCTATGGTCAGGAAACATAACCATCTTTGATTAATGAGCTAGTCAAGTAGAGCCATACTAGTGACTATATGTTTTGTCTATGTATTCACACATGTATCATGTTTCCTGTTAATGCAATTCTAGCATGAATAATAAACATTTATCATGATATGAGGAAATAAATAATAACTTTATTATTGCCTCTAGGGAATATTTCCTTCAGTCTCCCACTTGCACTAGAGTCAATAATCTAGATTACATAGTAATGATTCTAACACCCATGGAGTCTTGGTGCTGATCATGTTTTGCTCATGAGAGAGGCTTAGTCAGCGGTCGCAACATTCAGATCCGTATGTACCTTGCAAATCTCTATGTCTCCCACTTGGACTTGGTCCGAATGGAATTGAAGCGTCTCTTGATGTGCTTGGTCCTCTTATGAAATCTGGATTCCTTTGCCAAGGCAATTGCACGATATTGTCACGAAGATCTTCATTGGTCCCGATGTACTAGGTATGACACCTAGATCGGAAGTGAACTCTTTATCCAGACTCCTTCATTTCTTTGCTTGAAGCAGCTATGTACTCCGCTTCACATGTAGATCCCGCCACGACGCTTTGTTTAGAACGCACCAACTTACAGCTCCACCGTTTAATATAAACATGTATCCGGTTTGCGATTTAGAATCGTCCGGATCAATGTCAAAACTTGCATCGGCGTAACCATTTACGACTAGCTCTTTGTCACCTCCATATCAGAAACATATCCTTAGTCCTTTTCGGTATTTGGGATGTTTTTGACCGATGTCGATGATCAACTCTGGATTACTTTGGTACCTTCTGCCAAGCTTATTGCTAAGCATCGTCGGTCTGGTACACAACATTGC
The DNA here is from genome assembly GCA_021437245.1 of Aegilops speltoides. Lineage (NCBI taxonomy): Eukaryota > Viridiplantae > Streptophyta > Magnoliopsida > Poales > Poaceae > Aegilops > Aegilops speltoides. The sequence goes on from CM038143.1 coordinate 30,600,210, forward strand.
ATACATGATAGAGCCTATGGTGAAGCATAGGAACATTTTCATTTCTCTCTATCCTCTGCTTTGTGGTCGGGCATTGAGTTTGACTCAACTTCACACCTTGTAGCACAGGCAAGAATCCTTTCTTTGCTGATCCATTTTGAACTTTTTCAAAATCTTGTCAAGGTATGTGCTTTGTGAAAGTCCTATTAAGCGTCTTGATCTATCTCTATAGATTTTGATGCCCAATATGTAAGCAGCTTCACCGAGGTCTTTCATTGAAAACTTTTATTCAAGTATCCTTATGCTATCCAGAAATTCTATATCATTTCCAATTAATAATATGTCATCAACATATAAAACTAGAAATGCTACTGAGCTCCCACTCACTTTCTTGTAAATCTGAGGCTTCTCCAAAAGTGCAGATAAAACCATATGCTTTGATCACTTTGTCAAAGCGTTTATTCCAACTCGAGATGCTTGCACCAGTCCATAAATGGAACGCTGGAGCTTGCACACTTTGTCAGCACCTTTTGGATCAACAAAACCTTCCGGCTGCATCATATACAACTCTTCTTCTATTAATCCATTCAAGAATGCAGTCTTGACATCCATTTGCCAAATTTCATAATCATGAAATGCAGCAATAGCCAACATGATTCGGACAGACTTAAGCATCGCTACGGGTGAGAAAGTCTCATCGTAGTCAACCCCTTGAACTTGTCGAAAACCTTTTGCAACAAGTCGAGCTTTGTAGACAGTAACATTACCATCAGCGTCAGTCTTCTTCTTAAAGATCCATTTATTCTCAATGGCTTGCCGATCATTGGGCAAGTCAACCAAAGTCCATACTTTGTTTTTCATACATGGATCCCATCTCAGATTTCATAGCCTCTAGCCATTTTGCGGAATCTAGGCTCATCATCGCTTCCTCATAGTTCGCAGGTTCATCATGGTCAAGTAACATGACTTCCGAATAGGATTACCGTACCACTCAGTGCGGATCTTACTCTGTTAGACCCACGAGGTTCAGTGAAACTTGATCTGAAGTTTCATGATCAATATCATTAGCTTCCTCACTAGTTGGTGTAGTTGTCCGTGAACCGGTTCTCGTGATGAACTACCTTCCAACAAGGGAGTAGATCTGATTATCTCATCAAGTTCTACTTTCCTCCCACTCACTTCTTTCGGGAGAAATTCCTTCTCTAGAAAGGATCCATTCTTAGCAACGAATGTTTTGCCTTCGGATCTGTGATAGAAGGTGTACCCAATAGTCTCTTTTGGGTATCCTATGAAGACACATTTCTCGATTTGGGTTCGAGCTTATCGGTTGAAGTTTCTTCACATAAGCATCACAGCCCCAAACTTTAAGAAACGACAACTTTGGTTTCTTGCCAAACCACAGTTCATAAGGCGTCGTCTCAACGGATTTTGATGGTGCCCTATTTAACGTGAATGCGGCCGTCTCTAAAGCATAACCCCAAAACGATAGCGGTAAATCGGTAAGAGACATCATAGATCGCACCATATCAAGTAAACTACGATTACGACGTTCGGACACACCATTTCGTTGTGGTGTTCCAGGTGGCGTGAGTTGCGAAAGTATTCCGCATTGTTTCAAATGTAAACCAAACTCGTAACTCAAAATATTCTCCTCCACGATCAGATCGTAGAAACTTTATTTTCTTGTTACGATGATATTCTACTTCACTCTGAAATTCTTTGAACTTTTCAAATGTTTCAGACTTGTGCTTCATTAAGTAGATATACCCATATCTGCTCAAATCATCTGTGAAGGTGAGAACATAACGATATCCGCCACGAGCCTCAACATTCATCGGACCACATACATCTGTATGTATGATTTCCAATAAATCTGTTGCTCTCTCCATAGTTCCGGAGAACGGTGTTTTAGTCATCTTGCCCATGAGGCACGGTTCATAAGTACCAAGTGATTCATAATCAAGTGATTCCGAAGTCCATCGGTATGGAGTTTCTTCATGCGTTTTACACCGATATGACCTAAGCGGCAATGCCACAAATAAGTTGCACTATCATTATCAACTCTGCATCTTTTGGCTTCAACATTATGAATATGTGTATCACTACTATCGAGATTCAATAAAATAGACCACTCTTCAAGGGCGCATGACCATAAAAGATATTACTCATATAAATAGAACAACCATTATTCTCTCGATTTAAATGAATAACCGTCTCGCATCAAACAAGATCCAGATATAATGTTCATGCTCAACGCAGCACCAAATAACAATTATTCAGGTCTAAAACTAATCCCGAAGGTAGATGTAGAGGTAGCGTGCCGACCGCGATCACATCGACTTTGGAACCATTTCCCAGCGCATCGTCACCTCGTCCTTGGCGATGCTCGCTTATTCCGTAGTCCCTATTTGAGTTGCAAATATTAGCAATGTAACCAATATCAAATACCCGGTGCTACTACGAGCTCTAGTTAGGTACACATCAATAACATGTATATAACATATACCTTTGTTCACTTTGCCATCCTTCTTATCCGCCAAATACTTGGGGCAGTTCCGCTTCGGTGACGATGCGCTTGCGGTAGAAGCACTTCGTTTGAGGCTTAGGTCTAGACTTGGGTTTCTTCTCTTGAGCAGCAACTTGTTTGCTGTTCTTCTTGAAGTTCCTTTCTTCTTCCCTTTGCCCTTTTCTTGAAACTAGTGGTCTTGTTGACCATCAACACTTGATGCTCCTTTTGATTTCTACCTCCATGGCTTTCAAACATCGCGAAGAGCTCGAATAGTCTTGTTCATCCCTTGCATATTATAGTTCATCACGAAGCTCTTGTAGCTTGGTGGCGATGATTGGAGAATTACATCAATGACACTATCATCGGGAAGATTAACTCGGTTGAATCAAGTGATTATTATACCGGACATTACGAGTATGTGTTCACCGACGAACTATTCTCCTCCATCTTGCAGCTATAGAACTTATTGGAGACTTCATATCTCTCAATCCGGGCATTTGCTTGAAATATTAACTTCAACTCTGGAACATCTCATATGCTCCATGACGTTCAAAACGTCGTTGAAGACCGGTTCTAAGCCGTAAAGCATGGCACATTGAACTATAGAGTAGTCATCGACTTTGCTCGCCAGCGTTCTTAACGTCGTCGGTTGCATCGGCAGGCAGTTCGCACCAGCGGTGCTTCGGGGCGTAACTCTTACGTGCAGCAATGAGGATAATCCTCGAGTTACGGACCCGATCCGTGTAATTGCTACCATCATCTTTCAACTTTGCTTTCTCAAGGAGCATTAAAATTCAACGGAACAACAAAGACGAGCCATCTATCTACAAACATAGACAAGCAAGATACTATCGGTACTAAGTTCATGATAAATTTAAGTTCAATTAATCATATTACTTAAGAACTCCCACTTAGACAGACATCTCTCTAGTCATCTAAGTGATCATGTGATCCAAATCAACTAAACCATAACCGATCATCACGTGAGATGGAATAGTTTTCAATGGTGAACATCACTATGTTGATCATATCTACTATATGATTCACGCTCGACCTTTCGGTCTCCGTGTTCGAGGCCATATCGCATATGCTAGGCTCGTCAAGTTTAACTCGAGTATTCTGCGTGTGCAAAACTGGCTTGCACCCGTTGTAGATGGACGAGAGCTTATCACACCCGATCATCACGTGGTGTCTCGGCACGACGAACTTTGGCAGCGGTGCATACTCGGGGAGAACACTACTTGATAATTTTAGTGAGAGATCATCTTAAAATGCTACCGTCAATCAAAGCAAGATAAGATGCATAAAGGATAAACATCACATGCAATCAATATAAATGATATGATATGGCCATCATCATCTTGTGCTTGTGATCTCCATCTCGAAGCACCGTCGTGATCACCATCGTCACCGGTAGCGACACGTTGATCTCCATCGTAGCATCGTTGTCGTTCGCCATCTATTGCTTCTCGACTATCGCTCATTGCTTAGTGATAAAGTAAAGCAATTACAGAGCGTTGCATTTCATACAATAAAGCGACAACCATATGGCTCTCGCCGATTGCCGATAACCGGTTACAAAACATGATCATCTCATACAATAAAATATAGCATCACGTCTTGACCATATCACATCACAACATGCCTGCAAAAACAAGTTAGGCGTCCTCTACTTTGTTGTTGCAAATTTTACGTGGCTGCTATGGGCTTAGCAAGAACCGTTCTTACCTCACGCATCAAAACCACAACGATAGTTTGTCAAATAGACTCGTTTTAACCTTCACAAGGACGGGCGTAGTCACACTCGGTTCAACTAAAGTGAGAGAGCAGACACCCGCCAGCCACCTTTAAGCATGAGTGCTCGTAGCGGTGAAACCAGTCTCGCGTAAGCGTCTGGCGTAATGTTGGTCGGGCGCTTCATCTCACAATACCGCTGAATCAAAGTATGACATCTTTGGTAGGCAGTATGACTTATATCGTCCACAACTCACTTGTGTTCTACTCGTGCATATAACATCAACGCATAAAACCTGGGCTCGGATGCCTTTGTTGGGGAGCGTAGTAATTTCAAAAATTTCCTACGCACACGCAAGATCATGGTGATGGCATAGCAACGAGAGGGGAGTGTATCTTCATACCCTTGAAGATAGCTAAGCGAGCGTTTATCAGCGCGTTGATGTAGTCGACGTCTTCACGATCCTACCGATCCAAGTGCCGAGCATACGGCACCTCCGAGTTACGCACACGTTCAGCTCGATGGCGTCCTCGCCTTCTCGATCCAGCAAGGCGGCTAAGTAGTAGATGAGTTCCGGCAGACGACGGCGTGGTAGCGGTGTTGGTGAAGAACAATCTCCGCAGGGCTTCGCCTAAGCGCTGCGGAAACTATGATGGAGGATAAACTAGAGGGGGCGGGGTTGCTGGCACACGGCTTGGTGTTTCTTGATGTGTCTTTGGTGCTAGCCCTGCCCCTCTATTTATATGTTGAGCCTTGGGGTGAAACTTGGAGTAAAAGCCTCCACAAAGTCGGTTTCACCCGAAGGCAAGAGTCCTTCTCGGACTCGGGGCGAACGCCAAGGTTCCGGCATCTGGACCCGGATGCCGAGGACCTGGCGTCGGCCTCGGACTCATAAAACTTCCTTTGCGCTTTCCAAAAACCTTGTGGGCTTTCCCTTTGGCCCAAATAACGTGTTCTCGTACCCAAACATTTGAAACATCGGAACCTCTTACGGTGAATTCGAAACCCTTCCGGGATCAAACACTATTATCCCATATATCAAACTTTATCTTGGACCATTCGAGTTCCTCGTCATGTCCATGATCTCATCCGGACTCGAACAACATTCGGTTACCAACATGCATAACTCATATAATACTATATAAATCAGCGAAGCGTTAAGCGTCACGGACCCTACGGTTTCGAGAACTATGTAGACATGACCGAGACACGTTTCCGGTCAATAACCAATAGCGGGACCTAGATGCCCATATTGGCTCCCACATATTCTATGAAGATCTTTATCGGTCAAACCGCATAACAACATACGTTGTTCCCTTTGTCATCGGTATGTTACTTGCCCGAGATTTGATCGTCGGTATCCAATACCTTGTTCAATCTCGTTACTGGCAAGTCTCTTTACTCGTTCCGTAATACATCATCTCATAACTAACTCATTAGTTACATGCTTGCAAGGCTTAGGTGATGAGTATTACCGAGAGGGCCCAGAGATACCTCTCCGACAATCGGAGTGACAAATCCTAATCTCGATTTATGCCAACCCAACATGTACCTTCGGAAACACCTGTAGAGCACCTTTATAATCACCCGATTCGTTGTGACGTTTGGTAGCACACAAAGTGTTCTTCGATGAACGGAGTTGCACAATCTCATAGTTGTAGGAGCTTTGTATAAGTCATGAAGAAAGCAATAGCAGTATACTAAACGATCAAGTGCTAGGCTAACGGAATGGGTCAAGTCAATCACATTATTCTTCTAATGATGTGATCCAATTAATCAAATGACAACACATGTCTATGGTCAGGAAACATAACCATCTTTGATTAATGAGCTAGTCAAGTAGAGGCATACTAGTGACTATATGTTTTGTCTATATATTCACACATGTATCATGTTTCCTGTTAATACAATTCTAGCATGAATAATAAACATTTATCATGATATGAGGAAATAAATAATAACTTTATTATTGCCTCTAGGGCATATTTCCTTCACTCAAAGCACCGAGGGAAGTTCGTCGACCCATGCTCCAGCCGCATGTTTGAGATCACGCATCAGTCGGGGTTTCAACCCTTTGAGGATCAGGCCATTGGCTCACTCTGCTTGTCCATTCGATGGCGGATGGGCGACTGAAGCGTAGTCGACTCGTGTGCCTTGAGAGTTGCAGAAATCCCTGAATTCCTCTGAGTCAAAGTTCGACCCATTATCTATGATGATGCTGTGTGGGACTCCATATCTGAATATCAGTTCCCTAATGAAGCTAACAGCAGTACCGACGTCAAGGTTCTTGATGAGTTTAGCCTCAATCCACTTGGTGAACTTGTCGACTGCCACTAGTACATGCGTGAAACCGCTTCGACCTGTTCTCAAGGGGCCGACCATATCCAACCCCCATACTGCGAAGGGCCAGACGAGTGGAATGGTCTTCAGAGCTGATGCAGGCTTGTGTGAAATATTTGAGTAGAACTGACATCCTTCGCACTTGTCCACTATTTCCTTTGCCATCTCATTCGCCTTTGGCCAGTAAAATCCGGCTCGGTATGCTTTAGCCACGATGGTCCGAGAGGACGCATGATGACCACAGGTCCCCGAGTGGATGTCATCAAGAATGATTCGACCTTCTTCTGGCGTTATGCACTTCTGACCGACTCCAGTCGCGCTTTCTCTATGCAACTGTCCTTTGATTACGGTAAAGGCCTTGGATCGACGGACAATCTGTCGAGCCTCTTCCTCATCCTCTGGGAGCTCTTTTCTCAGGATATACGCGATATATGGCCTTTGTCGATCGGGAGTGACTACCAAGACCTCCATAACCAAGTCGACCACTGCTGGGACTTCTACTTCAGTCGGATCTGTGGCACTCTTGGGCTGCTGGGCTTCTTCGGTGAAAGGATCTTCTTTAACCGATGGAGTATGTATATGCTCCAAGAACACACCACTCGGAATGGCTTCTCTCTTGGAACCTATTTTTGCCAGATCATCAGCTGCTTGGTTTTTCAGTCGGGGTATATGATGGAGCTCTAACCCCTCAAACTTCTTTTCCAGCTTCCTCTTTGCATTGCAAGTATCCGGTCATGGCTGGGCTTCTCACGCCCCACTCCTTCATCACTTGGTTGACCACTAAATCTGAATCGCCATAGACCATCAAGCGACGGATGCCGAGTGAAATGGCCATGCTAATCCATATAAGAGGGCCTCATACTCGCCTCATTGTTGGAGGAATCAAAGTGAATCTGGAGCACATATCGAGCTTATCTCCTCCGGGGAAACCAGACAACCCCTGACACGAGAACCATTTAACATCTTAGAGCCATCAAAGAACATGGTCCAATGCTCGAGTGAACCTCGATCGGCTTGTTGTTGTTCTATCCACTCGGCGAGAAATCTGCTATTGCACAGGACTTAATGGCTTTCTTTGCCTCAAACTTGATATCAAGGGAAGAAGTTCAATCGCCCATTTCGCCACTCGACCGATTGCATCTCTGTTGTGCAAAATCTCTGAAAGTGGGCGTCACGACGCATCGTGATGGAATGATCGGAGAAATAATGAGCAACCTTCTTCGTGGTCATGTATATCCCATACACAAGCTTCGATAATGAGGGTATCTCTGCTTGGATGGAGTCAAAACTTCGGACAAATAATACATCGGCCTTGAACTTTGAAGGCTTTCCTTCTTCTTCCGCTCGACCGTAAGTATTGTCTTGACGACTTGTCCTGTGGCTGCGATATAAAGCAACAGAGGCTCTTTGCTGATTGGAGCAGCAAGCACCGGCTGGGTGGAGAGCGAGCTTTTAGCAGCAAGCGCTGCATCGCTTCGAGTCCACTCGAACTTGTCGCCTTCTTCATCACCGGTAAAGAGGCAATGCCTTTTCACCGAAGTCGTGAAATGAATCGACTTAATGCGGCCAAGCATCCGATGAAGCTCGGACATCGTGCACTTTCGCGCAGGCGTTTCATTCGGAGTATAGTGCCGATCTTTTTACGGATTAGCGTCGATCCTCGTTCGAAGCGAAAACCGAGTAACTTGCCACCGGGAACTCGAATGTGCACTTTGATGGATTGAGCTTGATATCATACCTTCCGAGGTTGGCAAATGTTTGGCGAGGTCGGTGAGCAGGTCGGTACCTTTTCGTGACTTGACCACGATATCATCCATATCGCTTCCACATTCCGTGATTTGAGTGAGCAAACACTTCGAATCATTCGCATAAATGTGGCTCCGGCATTCTTGAGGCGAATGGCATGGTGATATAGCGAAGCACCGAATGGAGTGATGAAAGCTGTTTTATCTCATCGGGTCGTCTGCACGGATCGATGGTACCGAATAAGCGTCTAGAAAAGACAATCTCTCGCATCCCGCGGTCGAGTCAACAATTTGATCAATGCGAGGAGAGGAAAATGATCTTCGGGCAGGCCCGATTGATGTGCTTGAAATCAATGCACATTCGGGTGATTTGTCCTTCTTAGGAACCATGGCGACATTAGCGAGCCACTCGGGTGGTATATCTCTCGGATAAATCCTGCCGCCAACGGTCGAGCCACTTCTTCACCAATAGCCTTTCTCTTACGGACGGCGGACCGTCGAAGATGCTCTTTAACTGGTTTTCTTGATGAGTCAACTCTAAGGCGATGCTCGGCCGGTCCCCAGGAACACCGGCATGTCGGTGGCTTCCATGCAAAATGTCCCGATTCTCACGGAGGAACCGGATGGCGCTTCTTCCTATTTTGGGTCGAGTGTTGTGGAGATGTGGGTCGGGGCTGCATTGGGGTCGGTCGGGTGAATGTGGACAGCTTCGTCTCACCGGACGGATGAAATGCGAACTACTGTGGCGGGCTTCTTGGCTCATGACAAATCACTCGGATTTGCGTTTTGTTTATATTCTTCAAATTCGACCGCTGTCACCAGGAATCGGCAATCTTTGAGCCTTTTCGAAACACTCTTACGCTTTTTTCCGATCACGGTGGCGGTGATCACTCCTTTGGGGCGGGCATCTTGGTTTGAGGTAGACGTAACATGGTCGAGCCATGAACCGTGCGTAAGCTGGTCTCCCCAAAATAGCATGGTACGCACTCTGAAAATCCACGACCTCAAACGTCAGCTTTTCCTTGCGAAAATGTTTTGAATCACCAAACACCACGTCCAGAGCTATTTGGCCAAGTGACTCGGCTTTCTTGCCTGGTATAACTCCATGAAAGCTCATGTTACTGGTGCTCAGTCGGGACATCGGAATGCCCATTCCCTTCAGTGTGTCTGCATACAACAAGTTCAGTCTGCTACCACCGTCCATCAGCACTTTCGTCAGCCGGGTCGACCACCAAAGCTTGCCTCCCAGGGGTGGCAATATGAGTCGGGTGATCAGACTGGTCGAATGTGATGGGCGTTTGGGACCATCTCAGATAACTTGGTTTCGCTGGGGCAACCATGTTCACCTCACGGTTAATGACCTTCAGTCGGCTCTTGTTTTCCACATCCGCGAAAATCATCAAAGCGGAGTTGACATGTGGATATCCTCCCTCACTGTCCTCCTTGTCTTCGGCCTTGTCCGACTCCTTTTCCTTGTCCTTGGACTGTTTCCCTTAGAACCGCTGGATCGTGATCGACCTTTGGCAGTGGTATGCTTCGGGTAAATGATATTACCCTCTTCATCTTTCTTCGTGTGGATGTGACACGGCATATCCATCACGTCGTTTCCTTCTTTATCCTTCACCTTCTTAGGGTTCTAGGATCCTTTGGGTTTCCCTTTGAACTTTCCCTGAGTCACGGCCAGAGCCTCTCCAGGAGCTGCTGGTTCGGTCTTCCGCTTCTACTTCCGACTGGTGTTTCCCTTCTCCGACTGACTCGGCTTGTACTTGCCGCTTCGGAGTCGGTTTTCCTCTTCGCCGTTGGCGTACTTGGTAGCAATCTCCATCATCCGACTCAGGGTCATGTCTCCGGTTCGACCAAACTTCAAAATCAATTCTCTGTTCTTGACACCATCCTTGAAGGCACAGACTGCCTGATGATCAGACACGTTCTCCACGGTATGATGCAAAGTGATCCATCTCTGAATATACTCTCTGAGAGTCTCATTCGTCTTCTGCACACAGACTTGCAGCTCTATCAATCCAGCTGGTCGCTTGCAAGTTCCTTCAAATGTTTCAGCGAACACTCGGGACAGATCTTCCCAAGTGTAAATCTGCTAGGAGGTGGCGATTCAACCACGCCTGGCGAGAACCTTCCAACATGAGGGCAAATGCTTCATGGCCACCTCGTCATTCCCACCACCAATCTGAACCGCCACTCGGTAGTCCTCAAGCCAGGTTTCGGGCTTAGACTCACAAGTGAACTTGCTTACTCCAGTTGCCAACCTGAAATTGGGGGGAATCACCGCGGCTCTGATAGCCCTGCTGAAACATTCTGGACCAGAAACATGCACTCAACTACTTGTGGGCGCATCTCTGTCGGGCCCGCCCCGATGGGCTCTGTTTCGGTCGATCAAGCCTTGCACAATAATGGATCGCGCGTCGAAGCCTGGTTCCGGGGTCGTTGGAGCTCTGCCCCCATCGAGTTGGCCTTTGTCATCTTGCTGCCGAGGCGTAAGACCCACCCCTCGGGGAGTGGGCACTCGACGCCTATCATCACGATCGTGTCGGTCATCGTATTGGTCTCGCCGATTCTCGCGTCCTTCACGCCGCGGAGGCGATCTGGGATCGTGAGCCGATCGAACCGTATTCGCAGCGACGGATCGACTATGAATTTGTTAGCGATTGCGACACGGCTGGTCGATCTCCTGCTGCCGGAGCAAATCCCTGATCTGCATCAAGCCTCTGCCAGCTTCCGACTGAGAGGGCTGGATGGACTCTGCTATGCGGGTTGCAGCTGCTAAATTCTGAATCAGAGTTCAATATACCTGAGTCGGCGGGAAGAGTTGACGTCGATTGGCGTCGGGAACTCGTTGCCACGCACACTCGTCGAGTGGTCGCTGAAGGTTCTTCAGACGAGCGCGTTCAGCCAAGTTGGCTAAACTTGCCTCCTCCAAGGCGCGAGCCTCGGGGGTTTCTCCCATGATGGGAGTATGCAGGGCATCCATGTTCCTGCGGCGAAGCTTTTCCCTTTGCAGGGAATCGAGCGGCTCGGGCTGGTACTCTTCGTGGTCTTGTGCGGGGTCACCTCCACCGCCTGCCCCGCCCTCATGGGCGAAGCCAGGAGGACTGCGAGGTCCGTTGACCATCAAGATTTCCGCCGCGGATCATCGCTATCGCATTTGGATCACGATCTCTACGGATCGGTCGGCGGATCGAGCAGTAGTAGAGGGATTCGTTGGGCTCGATTGCGCAACTTGGGCGGTGGCCGTTTGGCGAGCCATCGCGTGCCTCCCCCAGCTGGAGCCTCGACCGACCAGGCGCCACTGGTGGGAGACCGGGAGGGTGACCGATAGGGGAGTCGACCGATACGGGGTCGACGGTTGTCGCAGCAGAACACCACGGACACATGCGCGAAAATGCATCGCACCGCGGACGGGGAGCGCATCAATGTCGAGTGGAGCCTCCTGGAGCCAAGCGGAGTCGTCGGCGATGAAGGTGAGAGCGCCGAGACGGATCTCGCGGCCCTCGACCAAAACTCCAGCAGCAACCATGATGAAAGTACTCGGAAGAATCGCAACTTCTCCAAAAATCGCTAAGACACCGCCCCACGGTGGCGCCAACCGTCGTGGTTCTAAGTCCGACAAGAGAGTGGGGGTAGGTATGGAGAGGCAAGGTCCTAGCTATGGAGAGGTTGTAAACACAAGAGATGTACGAGTTCAGCCCTTCTTGGAGGAAGTAATAGCCCTCGTCTCGGGCAGAAGGCGGTCGAGTGGATTATGTGTGTATGAATTACAGGGGTGCGAACCCTTTACACTGAGGTGGGGGTGGCTTATATAGTGCCTGCCGGACCCCTCCGGCCCTCAGTAATGCGGGGTTTAAAGTACATTAAGTGCAGGCGTTCTTGTAACGCCCACATAAAGTGTCTTAAATACCATAAAGTCTACTTAACTACAGACCGTTGCGGTACATAGTGCTTCTTGACCTTCTGGTGGTTGAGTGAGTCTTCATGGTCGAGTCCTTCAAGTCCGTCGAGTGACATCCTCCTTGGTCGACTGGAAGGTAGTCTCTTCTAAGGGTGTCCTTGGGTAGGGTACTTAGATCAGGTCTATGACCCTACCCTAGGTACATGTCTCCATCAAGCTTATCAACCTGAAACTTTTTCACATAAGCGTCGCAGCCCCAAACTTTTAAGAAACGGCAACTTAGGTTTCTCCAAACCACAGTTCAAACGGTGTCGTCTCAACGGAATTACGTGGTGCCCCATTAAAGTGAGTGCGGTTGTCTCTAATGCCTAACCCATGAACGATAGTGGTAATTTGATAAGAGACATCATGGTACGCACCATATCCAATACGGTGCAACTATGATGTTCGGACACACCATCACACTATGGTGTTCCAGGCGGTATTAATTGTGAAATAATTTCCACAATGTCTTAATTGCGTGCCAAAGCTCGTAACTTAGATACTCATCTCTATGATCACATCATAGACATTTTATCCTCTTGTCACGATGATCTTCAACTTCACTCTGAAATTACTTGAACCATTCAATAATTCAGACTTTTGTTTCATCAAGTAAATATACTCAACATCTACTCGAATCATCGTGAAGTAAGAACATAACGATATTCATTTGCATGCCTCGGCACTCATTGGATTGCACACATCAAAATGTGTTACTTCCAACAAGTTGCTATCTTGTTCCATCTTACTGAAACCAAGGCTTTTCAGTCATCTTGCCCATGTGGTATGATTTTCATATCTCAAGTGGTTCAAAACCAAGTGAGTCCAAACGATCCATCTGCATGGAGTTTCTTCATGCGTATACACCAATAGACATGGTTCACATGTCTCAAACTTTTCAAAAACGAGCGAGTCCAATAATCCATCAACATGGAGCTTCTTCATGCGTTTTATACCAATATGACTTACATGGCAGTGCCACAAGTAAGTGGTGCTATCTTATATCTTTTGGCATGAAAATGTGTATCACTACGATCGAGATTCAATAAACCATTCATTTCAGGTGCAAGACCATTGAAGGTATTATTCAAATAAACAGAGTAACCATTATTCTCCTTAAATGAATAACCGTATTGCGATAGACATAATCCAATCATGTATATGCTCAACGCAAACACCAAATGACAATTATTCAGGTTTAATACTAATCTTGATGGTAGAGGGAGCGTGCGATGTTTGATTATATCAAACATGGAAATACTTCCAACACATATCGTCAGCTCACCTTTAGCTAGTCTCCGTTTATTCCGTAGCTCTTTTATTTCGAGTTACTAACACTTAGCAACCGAACCGGTATCTAATACCCTGGTGCTACTAGGAATACTAGTAAACTACACATTAACATGATGTATATCCAATATACTTCTATCGACCTTGCCAGCCTTCTCATCTACCAAGTGTCTAGGGTAATTCTGCTCTAGTGACTATTCCCCTTATCACAGAAGCACTTAGTCTCGGGTTTGGGTTCAACCTTGGGTTTCTTCACTAGAGCAGCGGCGCTGATTGGCGTTTCATGAAGTATCCTTCTTGCCCTTGCCCTTCTTGAAACTAGTGGTTTCACCAACCATCAACAATTGATGCTCCTTCTTGATTTCTACTTTCGCGGTGTCAAACATCGTGAATACCTCAAGGATCATCATATCTATCCCTGATATGTTATAGTTCATCACGAAGCTCTAGCAGCTTGGTGGCAATGACTTTGGAGAAACATCACTATCTCATCTGGAAGATCAACTCCCACTCGATTCAAGTGATTGCTGCACTCAGACAATCTGAGCACAAGCTCAACGATTGAGCTTTTATCCCTTAGTTTGTAGGCTAAGAAAATTGTCGGAGGTCTTATACCTCTTAACGTGGGCACGAGCCTGAAATCCCAATTTCAGCCCTCAAAAACATCTCATATGTTCCGCGACATTTCGAAAACGTCTTTGGTGCCTCAACTCTAAACTGCTTAATGTAACTATCACGTAGTTATCAAAGCGTGTATGTCCGATGTTCGCAACATCCACAAGCGACGTTTGGGGTTCAAAGACACCGTGGCGGTGCATTAAGGACATAAGCTTTCTCTTGTCGCATAATCGCTACTATCAACTTTCAATTATATTTTCTCTAGGAACATATCTAAGCAGTGGAACTAAAGCGCGAGCTTCGACATAATTTGCAAAGATCTTTTGACTATGTTCGGGATAATTAAGTTCATCTTATGAACTCCCACTCGAGATAGACATCCTCTAGTCATCTAAGTGATTACATGATCCGAGTCAACTAGGCCGTGTCCGATCATCACGTGAGACGGACTAGTCATCATCGGTGAACATCTTCATGTTGATCGTATCTACTATCGACTCATGCTCGACCTTTCGGTCTCTTGTGTTCCGAGGCCATGTCTGTACATGCTAGGCTCGTCAAGTCAACCTAAGTGTTTGGCGTGTGTAAATCTGGCTTACACCCGTTGTATGTGAGCGTAAGAATCTATCACACCCGATCGTCACGTGGTGCTTGAAGCAGCGAACTTTCGCAACGGTGCACGTTAGGGGAACACTTTCTTGAAATTTTAATGAGGATCATCTTATTTACTACCGTCGTTCTAAGCAAATAAGATGCATAAACATGATAAACATCACATGCAATCAAAAAGTGACATGATATGGCAATATCATATTGCTCCTTTGATCTCCATCTTCGGGCTCCATGATCATCATAAATCACCGCATGACACCATGATCACCATCATCATGATCTCCATCATCGTGTCTCCATGAAGTTGTCTTGCCAACTTATTACTTCTACTACTATGGCTACCGGTTAGCAATAAAGTAAAGTAATTACATGGCGTTGTTCAATGACACGCAGGTCATACAATAAATAAAGACAACTCCTATGGCTCCTGCCGGTTGTTTCACTCATCGACATGCAAGTCGTGATTCCTATTACAAGAACATGATCAATCTCATACATCGCATATCATTCATCACATTCTTCTTGGCCATATCACATCACATAGCATACCCTGCAAAAACAAGTTAGACGTCCTCTAATTGTTGTTTGCATGTTTTACGTGGCTGCTATGGGTTTCTAGCAAGAATGTTTCTTACCTACGCAAAACCACAACGTGATATGCCAATTTCTATTTACCCTTCATAAGGACCCTTTCCATCGAATCCGTTCCGACTAAAGTGGAGAGGCGGCACCGCTAGCCACCTTATGCACCAAGTGCATGTCAGTCGGTGGAACCTGTCTCACGTAAGTGTACGTGTAAGGTCGGTCCGGGCCGCTTCATCCCACAATACCGTCGAAACAAGATTGGGCTAGTAACGGTAAGCATATTGAACAAAATCAACACCCACAACTACTTTGTGTTCTACTCGTGCAAAGAATCTATGCAATAGACCTAGCTCATGATGCCACTGTTGGGGTACGTAGCATCACCAAGATCAATCTATGGAGATACTAGCAACGAGAGAGAGGGGAGTGCATCTTCATACCCTTGAAGATCGCTAAGCGGAAGCGTTACAAGAACGTGGTTGATGGAGTCGTACTCGCGGCGATTCAAATCGCGGAAGATCCGATCTAGCGCCGAACGGACGGCGCCTCCGCGTTCAACACACGTACAGCCCGGGGACGTCTCCTCCTTCTTGATCCAGCAAGGGGAGAGGAGAAGCTGAGGGAGAGCTCCGGCAGCACGACGGCGTGGTGGTGGAGCTTGCAGTTCTCCGGCAGAGCTTCGCCAAGCACTACGGAGGAGGAGGAGGTGTTGGGGAGGGAGAGGGCTGCGCCAGGGGCAAGGGTGAAGCTCTCATGCGCCTTCCCACTATATATAGGGGTGGAGGGGTCTGGTTTCTTGCCCTCCAAGTTCATTGGGGCGTTGGCAAAGGTGGGAGGAAAGAAATCCCATCATTTCCTTCCCCACCGATTGTTATCCCCCTTTTTAGGGATCTTGATCTTATCCCTTTGGGATATGATCTTATTCCTTCTAAGGGGGGATCTTGGTGCTCCTTGACCAGGGGTGTGGGGCCTTGCCCCCACTACCCACGTTCATGTGGGTCCCCCCATGCAGGTGGGCCCCACTCCGGAACCTTCTAGAACCTTCTCGGTACAATACCGAAAAACCCCGAACATTTTCCAGTGGCCAAAATAGGACTTTCCATATATAAATCTTTACCTCCGGACCTTTAGGAACTCCTCGTGACGTCAGGGATCTCATCCGGACTCGAACAACATTCGTAACTGCACACTAATTCCCATAACAACTCTAGCGTCACGAACCTTAAGTGTGTAGACCCTACGGGTTCGGTAATCATGCGAGACATGACCGAGACAGCTCTCGGCCAATAACCAACAGCGGATCTGGATACCCATGTTGGCTCCCACATGTTCCACGATGATCTCATCGGATGAACCATGATGTCAAGGATTCAAGCAATCCGTATACAATTCCCTTTGTCTAGCGGTATTGTACTTGCCCGAGATTCGATCGTCGGTATACCGATACCTTGTTCAATCTCGTTATCGCAAGTCTCTTTACTCGTTCGTAACACATCATCCCGCGATCAACTCTTTGATCACATTGTGCACATTATGATGATGTCCTACCGAGTGGGCCCAGAGATACCTCTCCGTTTACGAGTGACAAATCCAGTCTCGATTCGTGCCAACCCAATGCAGACACTTTCGGAGATACGTAGTGCACCTTTATAGCCACCCGATTCGTTGTGACGTTTGGTACACCCAAAGCATTCCTACGGTATCCGGAGTTGCACAATCTCATGGTCTAAGGAAAAGATATTTGACATTAGAAAAGCTTTAGCATACGAACTACGATCTTTGTGCTAGGCTTAGGATTGGGTCTTGTCCATCACATCATTCTCCTAATGATGTGATCCCGTTATCAACGACATCCAATGTCCATGGTCAGGAAACCGTAACCATCTATTGATCAACGAGCTAGTCAACTAGAGGCTTACTAGGGACATGGTGTTGTCTATGTACCCACACATGTATCTGAGTTTCCTATCAATACAATTATAGCATGGATAATAAACCATTATCATGAACAAGGAAATATAATAATAACTAATTTATTATTGCCTCTAGGGCATATTTCCAACAATTATAAAAATTACACAATATTCATTGAAAATTTGATGTCGTGAACGAAGCTCGATCCCGCATTTGGGCCTCCGAAATACCAATGGAGCTAGGGAAACGTGTTTGACGAAGCGAGAAGTAGCCGGTCGGAGCCACAAGGTGCGAGGGACAACGATCTGGGAAACAGATCATCGTCCTGGAGAAAAAAAGATGATGAAGAGGCATGGACGACCACCCTATATCTGGCCAGACTAATCCGCGGAGACATAAATTCACAAACTCCACGACCATGTTGAAAAATGTTCGAATGTGACCGGTTAGAGAAGGAGTCAAAGGACCAAGACACGAAGGGGCGCTATCCACTCAACCGAAATACACCTTCGAAGATCCCCTACATAACATGAAGACATGACTAGATCCACTACTCTAGAAGGGCGGCAATGAGACGATCCTCCACCCTCCTCTATTTCACTGATGAGGGACCAGGAGTCAAAGAAACCTTAGTCCTGATATGCACGACATCATCCTTGGGGAACAGAACTATAATCCTAAGAGGCCTGACTACAAATCAACAATGCAAATCCAGGTCTCCACCCCTCCCACCGCCGAAGAGGAAGTGGAGGAGGAGGGACTGGCCTAACTGGTGGAGAGTAGTGGCAGCTAGAGTTTCTGGACAGGGGTGTGAATTAAAAAAGAACAACCCCGTGCCTCATGTGCAAAATCAAGCTTTTTCATATGCACTTTTTCCAAATGTTACCGAACCAATATTTCAAATTTTAAACCATGCAATGAAGTTGTTAACACCAAATTCTATCTTTTGACTGAGCCTGCTAAGGATTTTTTTTTTGGCATCGGGGTGAATTCTGATAATCCCTCTGTGTTTAAGAACTTAAAAAAAATATCCACTTAATTTATGAATAGACATACATTTTCCCAAAACTACCCACTTTCATTGTATGAACATGAGTTATTTTTGTAATTCTTATCCCTATGTTCCTCCATGTTCCTTATATAAACATCTATGTCGTCTTAGTATCTTTCTTATGACATCACTAACCACAGGTTAGTGAAACACAAGCTATTTTGATATTTAGGATTCCCAAACGAACACTGAGATTACAGGTATATATAGTTTGAATTTTCAATAGAGCTAAAGTGCGTAAAATGGATGCATCTTTTACTCATGAAAAGTTCAACATCAAACTTGACGTATGTAGTGTTATAATAACGAGGTTCACTTTTCGTACACATAATTTTTGATCTAATGGTTTAATTACATGCCAAGCAGGGAATTGCACAATATAAATGTTTTTCCGGTCACAATAAAAAAGATCAGCAAAAAAGATATGAGTCACCGTTTCGTCACCAAAAGCCTTGAGAAAGTAGAATAAATTTTTTATGTTCAAAAAATGTTGAAACAATATACACTTTCTTTAACGCTTGAAACAATGTACCCATACATATGGGTGTATACTACGTATTCATTTTTATGGACTAGAGAAACTGTAATTTGATAGTCAATAGTGCATGTGCTAGAAATGTACGATGATTTCGTGCAGCTCGCATAAAAACGCATTTCCTCATGAAACTAAAATATGCATTATACATCCATATTTAGATGTGTGTTGATTCAGAATTCTTTGAAACTACAAAAATCTGATTTTTCAAAATTCAGGCTCCATGTTGCCCAGGAGGCCGGAGCCACAAGCAATTCCTGGCAAAAGCTGTATTACAAAAAAAGCTCGAGCTTTCATCAATCATGCACAAAACATAGCTCTGCTCAACCAGCCTGCCAAGGGTTGGTACCCAAAAATTCTCTTACAATGATCGCTATCAGTAGGCAGGCAGCAAAACAGATCGGGTGCAACTCCGGCCGCTCATCCAGAAACTGCACAAGCTGCTGCAGCGGATGATGCTCCTGCTCCTGCTCCTGCTCCTGCTCCTTGCTCCTCCTCCTGTTGTCCTTCTTCTTTCTCCTCCTCATCTTCTTCCTCTCCTTCCGCCGGTTCGCTCGAGGGTCGGGGTCAGGATCAGATACGTATCGCGGCAATTCTTCAAAAGCATCAGCATTGCCCATTGGATTGCCCATGTCTCCTCCTCTTTCTTCTTCGTCTTCTTCACAGTAGTCATAGCGGGCTTCGTCTTCTCCAAAGAAGGGCAAGGCATACCCGTCAAGGGACTCGGCGCACCAATAATCTGGGACAGGAGCTGAATTAGGAGTAATCTTGCTGGACCAACAGGCAACAGCCCGGAGGGAAGATCGAATGATCTAAGCACTATGCTAGTAAAACTTCTCTCAAAAAGAAAAATACTATATATGCTAGTAAAATAAGTTTACCTTCATCAGAAAAGTTCTGATTACTACTACCAATACTGTCTGTGTCGGCAGTATTGTCGGCTGCTGTTTCAGCCTCCATGCTTGCACCTGATCAAACACAAAGCGAACCAAAAACTCATTGGACTGCTTGTAGTTTATCGCCGGGTAGTAAGCCAATCACGTGTGGAGAAATTATGTACCTAGTGCCATGATGATGCCGCCGTCGAGGTACTTGGGGAAGGCGCATGGGCAGTACATCGTGACGGTGTAGCCCATCTCGGTAGAAACCGGGACCAACGCCTCCGTCACCGTGCGTCTCATGTCGACGGCGACGACCCAGGCCGTCGTGTCGCCGGTTCCACCACCACCCCTGGCCAACATGTAAAGAAGGTCGTCGTCGTGCACGCCAAGGGTTGGGATGAGGAACTCTAGGTTCCTCAGCTCCAGCTTCTGGGTCTCCTCGTCCAGCAGCTCCGGCAGCAGAGCGGAGTAGCTCTGGTCGACTGAGATGTCGTCGACGTCGACGGTGCATCGCCTGCGCCAGTCGTCCCAACAGACCCTCCTGCACCATGTGGTGGCTCTCCAGCTTTTGCCGGTGGTCCTGCAGTCGGGGTCGGCGAAGTCGATCTCGACGAACTTGATCAGGTCGCCGGAGCAGACGACGTCGCAGAAGTACTCCGGGGCGTAGTAAGGCTTGTCATCGTCTTTCTCGTCGGTGATGGGTACCCTCGATGCCGGGAACGGGATGAATTTGACGACGGGACGTTTGTCGAACAGGTTGCAGGCAAGGAGGATGCCGCACACGAGGTCGACCCAGCCGACCGAGCTCCTTCCCACGGCGACCTGCTTGGAGCTGCCATGGCCGTGACGGTCGAACAGCGCCTGGTCGGACTTGGACAGGTGGAGCGGCGCCGCCTTGCGTCTAGTCCACGCGTTCGTCTCCGACGAGAAGACGAACACGTAGTACTGCCGGGTCCGGCCGTAGGACTCGTCCCGCTTGTGGTGGAGCAAGGCCACGGCGTAGCGCCCGCCGTCGCCGCAGGGCAGGAGACCGAGCTGCTGGGCCTTGAAGTCCTGGACCGCGGCGTGGCCGCCGATGTGGTCGACGTCGGGGTCCGGGCACGGGAGCAGGTGCAGCGACGGTCTCTTATCCCCTTTCCCGGCGGCGGAGTAGACGAAGAGGTGGACGGACCTCCACTCGGGGAAGTTGAGGGCGAGGTAGAGGAGCACGAGGGGCCCCTCGGCGCAGAGGACGACGGGCGGCGTGTTGTCATGGAAGTCGGAGGCGTCGAGGCCGGGGCAATGGACGGTGAGGTGGGAGAGGCCCGGCGGGTCGGCCGGCCAGAAGGACACCGCCACGGGCTGGCCCTCCGGCGTGTGGCACTCGGCGGTGGTCGCGTTCCGGCGGTCCGACAGCCGCGCCGTCCTGTCGAGCAACGCCCAGTCGGGTGAGGCGGCGGCGTCGCCGGCTACGTCTGGTGGTGGGCCGATCAGGTCGGAGGTGCGTAACGGGACGGTGGAGGGCGACGCCATGGTGGTTCTGGAGATTGTGGCAATGAGGTCGGCGCGGCAGGCCAAAGGGTATATGCATGGCAGGGTTTGGGAGTTCGAATCAGATTGCTCTACGAATTCGGTTCATCCTGGATTGCTGTGCTAAGAGAAATCTCATCTACTGGATGTGAGATACTACTTGTGGCCTCTTTTGTTTGTTTGTTTGTTTGTTTTTCTTTTGTTTGTGTTGTGCCTGTTTGTTTATTTCGGTTTTCTTGTTGGGTTGTGCTGTTGTGCAGGTGCCGGGTGTTGTGTCTGACTGTCACGCGCCGCACGGTGAGCCCCCGAGTGGGCTGGCTTATTAGCAAGCGTGGCGCGATTGTGAATACTGCGATCGCTTAGAATCAAAAACAAGAACTCTTAGGAGGTGTTTGGATTAGACACTGGTAACGTGAATGGTAAGGGAATCAGATCACGCTGGTAACAGGGACGTAATGGGTAAATCTATATTTTGTTTGGTTCATGCCTGTAAAGGAATTGGTGTCTGCTTCAGGTCGTCATGGATAGTAGCTGAAAAGAAGAAGATCGTACAAGGCCACAAGGGACGGGCAGGAGAGCATATAAGAGAGGAGGACGGAGATCTGAGGATAGAAGGAGGAGGGAGGAAGCCTGTACCTTGCAGGGAATAGTCCGGCGACGAGGGCAAGCTATGGCGGCGACTAAGGGCGGCGACGATGGCTACCAGGCGTTTGTGGAGCTGGACGAGGAGGATATGTTAGAGGGAAGACAGAGAGGGGCTCAAAGGGGATCCAGACGGGAAGGCACCGGCGCCGGAGTCGAAGGGGATCAGGAGGCGGCGGCGCTCGTAGTGGAGGAACAGATCGTGCGAGGAGAGGCGCGGAAGGGCAACACTTTACGGGGGGTTGTGGGTGGTATCAATCTAAAGCTAACCCGGACCCGTTTACGGAGGAAGCCAATTACAGCGTGCACATACCAAACACTTGTAACGTTTTCCGTTTACACCGTAAACAGGTAACGGAGAATTATCCGCGAAACAAACACCTCCTTAGGGATGAGAGAAAGAGGTAACTTCGCATCCGGCGACTGGTGTGCTAGCACTGTCGTCGGCGGCATTCTCTCTCCCTGTCGACCTTCGTGGTCGCGGTGTGTGTGTGTGTGTGTGTGTGGGGGTCGCGGAATCGGCGCTGTGCTTGTCTGTGATAGTCTAGGTATTTAGGGTTTCCTCGGTGCTCTTCTCGTCCTTGGTGGCGATGGCAGCGGTTATGAATAAACTTGTGCCAGATCCTTCCCTAGCGGGGTGGTTTCTCTTCCTTCTGCTGGTGGATCTAGGCACATGGTGTCCCGGACAGGGTCGTTGTGGCAGATCTGGGTGGCTTTTGTCCGGCAAGAGGGGTCGGTGGTCGCTGCGATTCTGGACATGTGTGGCGTCGACGATTTCGTGCTCTGGCGGCTTAGACAAGGTGAAGGCCCTATTGCTGCAATGGCGTCGTGCTCTCTGGCTTCTACTTTGTGGTGGTGGTGTTCTCTCCGGCGTCGCCGTCAAGCTAGTGAGTTTGTGTTGGACGTGGGCTTCTTCAGATTTGTTTAGAGATTCTTCGACGACGGCTTCGGTTCCGGCGCGCTGGTCCTCCTAGACCGTAGCACGGAGACTTCCCGTCCGCGTGATCAAACAAGGTTTGACCAGCCAAGGCTGAGGAGTAGCGATGGCGGCGGCGGCGGCGCGCCTACGGCTCACGTTGGAGCTTCGAGTTGTTGAGCATCTTAGGGACTTGCTTGTAATTTTCTCTCTATGTGGGGTGCTTTGTACTGTTGGAAATCCTCTATAACAGATCTGGGGGCTTATTCATAAAAAAACTCTTACGGAGGCACGCCCGTAGCTAGTCACTAGAACTATTGGGCGTTAGTGACTTCTTGTCAGTGCGAAACACTAAAGACTATATTCAGCGGTATATAAAATAATTCAGAATATTTTTGAACATTTCCTGAAATTATGATTTTTTTTAATTGAGACAAACAAATTTTGAAATTGAGATGTTTTTGCCAAACTGAGAACAAATTTTAAAATTGAGAAATGTCTTTTTAGGCAAGAAAAATGTTTTTACAAACTTCCAAACATTTACGGGAAACGTGAACATTTTTCTGAAAAAATCGTACACTTTTTCAAAAAGTTGAATATTTTTTGAATTTAAAAACGATTTTTGGAAACATGAATAGAGCTTCAAACATTTGAACTTGCTTCAAAAAAACATGTGATAGAATACATTTTGATTTTTTTTCATAAACACAAACAATTTTGGAAAAATAAATAAATTTACGAATATTGGAACATTTTTTAAAACTTGTGAATTTACAAAAAATAATAACAAGAAAAAGGAAATAAAAGAAAAATGAGATCAACTTTTGGAAATTAGAAAAATTAAAAGGAGAGGAGTAAATAAAAAATGGTAGAAGAAAAAAAAAACATGAAGAGAAAAATGTATCCTAGCTTGTTGGGCCGTGTCATCTGCGGTTTGCTCGCCATTGATGGTAGACCTGCAACTAAGATAAAAAAGGTTGGACCCCCAACTGCGGGTCGAGTTTGGACTCTCATCTGAGATTAAAAACGCTTGGGCCTTAGTTGCGAGTCAAGGGTGGACTTGCAACTGGGAAAAAAGATCGAAACCCAATTGCGAGTCGAGAGTGCACTTGCAACTGGGACAAAATAAGGTTAGGCCCGAGTTGCAAGTCGAGGGTGGACTTGCAACTAAGACAAAAAAGGCCGCACCCCAGTTTCGAGTCAAGGGTGAACTTACAACTGGGACACAAAAAAGGTTGGGACCGAGTTGCTAATCGAGGGTGGATTTGCAACTGGGATAAAAATGGGTCCAATTCCATGGTGGACTTGCAACTGGGACTACACAAAATTATGGTATCGGTTGCGAGCCGATGATGGAGTTGCAACTGAGACAACTATAAACTACGAGCCCTAGTTGTGAGTCAAGGTGGACTTGCAATTGGAATGAAAAACAAACTATAGTCCCAGTTGAATGTCGATGACTTTTGACTCTGCTTTGAAGAAGCTTTTCAAGAAAATAAACTAAAGATTAAAAAACTACATAGGTCTAAAGGCAAAATAAACTATATAGGAATGGTCCGCATGGAAATGGAAACAGAACAAAGAGACTAAAAGATACACATAGATGTGCTCTGCAAAAAAGAAGATACAAGTCAAAGAAAATAAAAAAATTGGAAAGTTGCACATGGTGAACCACTCGGCCTCTCGTACAACACCATGCTTTCGACAAAAAAACTGGTCGGATCGCTTCGGCTATGCTCGCGGCTCGCTCTGGCATTCTGCGCATTAAAGAAAATATGAATCCTGACGTTACTCCGATGGCCGGAGAATTAGATGTGAGGTAACTATTTCTTGTCTAGATGAGAAATAGCAAAACTGATTTGGCTGTGTATTTGCGCCATGCAAAATTAAATAGAATTGATAAAAATCTTAGAATGTCTTATGGACAGTTGATTTCAAAACACAAATCTTAAAGCTAGGAGATTAGCCAAGTCAGCCTTTCTTTTTTGTTCGGGACACCCCATGATGTGTTTAGTTTGAGGGACATGCTACGGTAGTTGAGGGTACTCCAACCAGCTGGCTACGGATGGCCCTTTTTCTGTTTGGTTGGATGGGTGACTTGTCCCATGTTTTGATTGGTTCAAAGGATGAAATATGGTTGAGGACAACCATCCAAGTTTTTGGATCGAGTAATGAATGAAGGATAGGGTTGTGGTAACATTGTTGACTTGAGGTGGTGAGATTACGCTCATAATTTGCATTTTTTTCAATGGAAGGACAATAAGATACGTACAGTCACAATTTAAGATAATATTTATTTCACAGCAGACCAAAACAAACACAAACTTTGAACTTCATCACATACAAATAGTTCAACGTTCCATATATAATAGGCCAACCCCCACACCTGCAAGGGGGGACAGTGCGACTGCAACTTGGGGGAACGGATGTCGGACAGTTGCATGTCTACCGCTAAATCTTCAACTGCACAGGGGTACAACGGGTAATGCAACCGTGAATTTGCGTCCTATATATTTTTTGTTTTCTCATTCTTTTTATCCTCCCTTTTCTTTTTCCCTTTTCTTTTTTCCCTTTTTATTTTTCTTCTCCTATTTTATCATTTTTATTTCTTCCATTGTTTATCCGGTTAATTTCTTCTTTTTTCCTTTGTAATCATAATCATTTTTAGAAATATATTTTCTTTTTTTTGTGGGGTAGATATATATTTTCTTGTGTGTATATTAATTATTAGGACTTGCAGTTGAGGGCATATTTCTTGTTGTTCCAATATAAAAGGAAGTTCTTTAGAAATATGTAACAATATTTCTGTAGTGGCTTCTCTTGCTGTTCGAAGATAATAGAGAAAGTTGTTTAGAAATATGTAGCAATCACATCAAGGCATATTACCATGTGCATTTGTATGTCCAGGCAGTTGAGAGTTTGGTTTGGTCTGGTATGGTTTAACAAAACAAAATGTGCAACAATATATACTATGTGTTCTTTGTCTCGGTCAACTCGGTAGTCAGTGGAAAGAACTGGGTGGACAAGTGAATGTCTTTGTAACCCAGGTCGTGTGGTGTGGTGATTATCTATTTAGATCACCGATGTAGTGTTGGCGTTGTACCAACTATCTGGCAATTGTACCCAGACCTGAATTCTTCTATCAATAGATATCCAGTGCATGCCTTATTTTCTACATTTATATGTTTTGTCATATTTAGAGATATTATAACTGCGCACTAATCGAGCTCTCTCAGACCATTAGCGTCTTGAACCGTTGGATCTGCTACTTTGGCCATTGCTGCCCGTTGGATGCTATTCTGGTCCTCCGTGGGCTCTGTACGCTATCACCTTTAGTCTCAAAGTGAATTGGGCCGCTGCTCCAGGAACTATTTCCGGAGTTTCCTGTTATTTTGGGCCAAATGGGCTGGATATCAAAACTCGAAAATTTCTATCGTGAAGAAGGCGAGACACAACCCCCTGCGCCGATCATTGCACGTGTAGATGCGATTCTGGGCGTCACGGGCATCGGTCGACGAGTGGTCCGCTTTCGGTCGGCGTCTCGAGTGAGGGACTAGACCGGTCGATGTGGAGGGAGGTTGCGGGTGATGCATGTGGAGGGAAGCGCCAAGCGGCAACAGATCTGGTCGAGTGAAACCGAACCGCAAGGATTGAAGGAGGCAATCAATCTTGAGTTTTGGAAGCATTCATCGTGATTGATGCGCGCCACTCGCCCATGGCCATTAAATAAGTGCAGGTGTGTGTTCCTTTTTCCTGGCCTCTTCCTAGAGCACCCCTACCCCTAGGTTATATGTAGCTCCATCCCAGGATTTCTTCATTGCCCTTCATCTCGGTTCTCGGATCTCGCTACTTGTCAATAATACTCGCCGATCGTGTCGCTGGTGTCCCTAGGCGCTACCGACGTCCAAGACGGCCGCCACGCTGCTCCACCGCTCACTTGAGAGGATCCGAGAGGCTCGTGGGCTGCAGATCCAGAGGATTATTTTACGGTCACATCGACACATCTTAGAAAACCTTCGCTGCATTTCTTGAGTTCTCGATTCTTCAACGGCACATGGTTTGATCTGGAACACCTGCTATACTTTCTTTCTCCATGTCTTTTTGGTTCGTATAATGTTTGCAGATGACAAGAAATATCTTATTAGGATAACGCGTGCAACACACAAATATCTTTGAGAGTTCAGCAAAGGGAATATCATGTTGCTGCCAGATGGTGTCTCCGACCAGTTCGATGATGTGAATTTCAGAGAATGAACGATGTGAGTTTCAGAGAATGCAATTGTTCTTTTGAGCTCAAAACGACCACTTTTGATTATATTTTCCTTTTCTCAATTGTAACTTGAACCTCTATGGTTTCGTTAAATTATATCGGGAGGAATGCCTTCTTAAAAAGAGCCTTTGAAACTAACGTCGGGTGACCACATCATATTTGTCCTAATGATATCTATATCTATATCGATTAGCATGGCATGCGTACATGTTATGTTACTTATGCTCGAAGTCACAACATTATGCTTTCTACATGGGAACAATTAGAGAGTGAACCGCTCGAGACCAATACATTTTAAGCCATGGAAACACACTGATCATGCTGTAATGATTTCCTTGTTCTCCGTAGATTATTCGTTGTATTTTTGCTGTATTTGGCATTGCTACTAGCGTGCTACAGCTCGGTGGCGCATAAAGTTTTCCCTGCTGGTTTCTAACTGAGGTTAGTAATTTTGTGTTTTTTCCATTAGGCCGCCTTATCTTGATATAAATCACCATGAAAGTTTTACTCGATTTCCAGCAAACTATAGTAGAGGTGAATTTTTGCAAGTTGATTTTGTTATCACTAAAGCTGGATATCAACTAGAGTTGCAAACAAGGACAACGTAGTCATAATTTCTCATTGCATGCATGTCTCATTTACATTATATCCTTGGTAATACTGTATTGACATCTCTGTTTATTCTTTGTTAATCTTTAACTCCAACTATCTCAATATTCATGGTAAGGTATGGTGCCCATTGGTTCTTGGTATGTCTTTGGATCCACTGTTTTCGCTTCATCCATTCAGGTAATCTGAATACTTCGTATAGGTAATGTTAGTTGTCCACTTGACCATTCCATAACATGTGACAACACTGAAATTGTATATGTGTGGTGTTACATTTCTGTTTCTTTTAATGGTTCTTGCCCTCTTTGCAGGAAACACAAGTACCAATTGTCAAAACCACCTGCCATATAGTTATTGTTCAGGTTTTGGTTTTCCAAGTTTCGCTAGCATTATTAGCTCTTAAAATTTACGATGCACGGATAAATGTTACATGTGCTACATGTGTTGATAGACCTACAAGGAAATGTGCTTTCATTAATATCGTATTTACATCGTCCTCAAAAACACTTTGATTCAAGTGACATGCCCGGAGATAGAAATTGTCCTACCGGCTGAAAATAGTTTGCATATGCTCCACAGACAATATCTTTCTTGTGGCTCTTATAGAACAATAGAAGATCAACTAATGGTTTGGTTCCATGGTTATGTACAACTTTGTATTCCTTAGTTACCTAGCCTTAGTTTCCTTACTTTATGAAGAGTTGATCTTATGGAATCTATTTTGGGTTACCCTATTTGGCCTGGCTGCGCATGTTGCTACTCTGCTATGTCGCATGTCATGCATATTAGGGCATTACTACATTGTACTATCCTAATTTTGGTGGTCACTCTGGTTATATGTGTTGCTTACCTAGGGAACATTCGTCGGCAAGATCCAAATTTTGTTGGTTCAAAGTAGTAATTTTTGTTAACTATTTACCGTCAACATTTTTACATAATATTATTGCCCACCTTTCGGTCTTTTTTTTGTAAATTTCTATCATCCAAATGCAAAAACAGATGGGCGCAGCAACGCGCGCCAATCATGATCTAGTAACAAACTGTTGCTAACCAATGTTTTAGAGTGTAGACTCACTCATTTTGCTCCGTATGTAGTCCATATTAGAATTTCTAAAAAGGCTTATATTTAGGAACGGAGGGAGTAGATCATACATGATATAGTTTATTAATCGGTCATGTCCCTCTACTAGTATTTTTATTAATGAATCACTCCTGGTTATAGAATAAGAGATGCCGAGGAAAAAATGTAATCAATTCATCTTGCTGGATTTCATTTTGTTATGTTCTGTTTTGTTCGGCGGCAAATGGAACTGAGTTAGTCTGTTTGTACAGGCATCTATACGCTGGAGGATTGCAGGTTCTATGCCATCTTGGCACAGTACCCGGAGTTCAGCTGCAAGGACAGAACCCTGGTGCTGAAGTTCTTGTTCAAGCACGAGCAGGACCTTGACTGCGGCGGTTGCTACGGCAAGCTCCTTCCTACCGGCGTCAACAGAAGAAGTTCAGTGGTGAGACCCCCTACAGGTTCACTCCATTTTTAGCCTAATCTATCTTCGATTGCTCTGGCTCAACTCGGATTGCAGCATCATCTTATGGTTGTGTGTGTATATATAGGTGCTGTTGTAGGCTATAGGGGACGAAAGACATTAGTGTGGTACCACCATTCATTGTTGTGATTGTTGTCATTGTTGTTATTGTAGGCTATAGGTGCTGTTGTAGGCTACATCCTTATTTCTGCTATTTATAGTTGGTCACACTTTAGAATGCCATGATTTCTTGCCGTTCCAATATAAAAAAGAAAGTTACTTAGAAATATGTAACAAACCAGTGCAGGTCAAAACAAAATGACCAGACAGTTGAGAGGTTTGATTGGGTTTGGTCTTGCTTAACAAAACAAAATATGCATATACTTTTTTGTCTCAGTCAACCTGTGAGTCAATGGAAAGGACCGGATGAACTGGTGAATGTCTTTGTATCCTAGGTCGCGCAGTGTGGGGGTTATCTGTTGATATCACGTCCATAGTGTACCACCAACTATCTGGCATCCTCATTACCCTCTCCGTAGTTGTGCCCAGACCTGAATTCTTCTATCAATAGATGTCCAATGCGTGCATTCTTTTCTATATTTACATGATTTGTCGTGTAACAAACTGTTGTTGACTAGATGCATGTTCTGTGCTTGATAGCACCAAACTTTTGTCCCAAAAGGTGCAAGGCCTATGGTTAGTTGTTGGTGCCATTGAGATCGACCCAAGGCGCCAGGGAGAGCCAGGATTTGGAAGCACTAGACCAGATAATATGGCAAGATGAGCTGGACGTGCAGCTTGGGCTTTGTTTGATTGTTGGCTGGATGCTCGCCGAAGTTCCAAATGGTGTGATTGCTGCTTGCTGATATTGTTGTGTACTTGGCCTAGTTGTTGGTTTCCTTCTGAACTATCAAGATATATACCGTTGTATATTTTGGTTGTTTTGCGGAGCCCTCCTTTTTGTACAGATGAGAGTAAGAGACCCTAGAGTGTATTGTGCAATATTCGAGTGTTGTGGGGTGCATGCATGTACGTTTTTGTTTTGTTGAATGTGGATATGTTTGGTGCTGATCAACCATGGTATATAAGGCCAATCTGTTTCTTTGGTGTTGATGTGGCTGGTTGTGAAATATGTGATTAATAAAAGTGTTTTGGGCAAACATTTTCTCTTGTTTGTCCATTGTGGATGCATTGCAAGTGTGCGCTCCCTGCTGTGTTTTTCCCCCACTTCATCGCTATTATTATTGCTGGTAAAATTGGAGGGACGTAGATAGACAGAGATCATGAAGGCACAAAGGAGGTGGAGGTAGCTTGGACTGGTTATTGCTTGTTAATAGTAAAAAGTGTCTTGTTTGTGGCCATTTTTCAGTGCATGATGGAAGTAAAAGATTTTGTTGGTTTGACAAGTTGACATTTTTTTCATCATACCTGAAAAGTTTTTAAAGTTATCATCAACTTGTTGATTCTATTCACTACAGTTTTTGAGAATCATAATCATCATAATATGTCATTGAACGCCTAGGGATGCCCACCGGGCAGCAAGGGTCTGGATTTTGTGCCACCTCATTGATCCGTGGCACCATAGCCACCTTGCTCTCTCCACCATGCATTCTTGCAAGACCAAGCCATCTCTATATATACTAGAGGTAGTGATCATCCGCGTGCGGGGTGCGCGTGCGACTTAGGACTTGGGCGACGCCGACGAGAAGAGGCGATGCTGCAAGACATGTTGTATCTCTATGCACTTTGTCTGTTTTGGTGCATCTTTACTCACTCTCGAATATGTTCACCTGGCATGCATGAGCAAGATCTGAAGCTCAATGCGGGGGGGGGGGGGGATTGGGGAGACATGAGGTTTTCTTCCTTGTCGTTACCAGCTCTTGTAAATATTTGGATTTTCTGTTGCCATCCCGCAACAACCAAGCATGTGCTCCTGGTTTGCCACGGCGTCCGCCATGGGAGCCTCTCTCCTCTCTGGCGTGTGAAGATCTGAGAGGCGGTGGTCGTTTTCCTCCCTGCTTGTAGATGTGGACGTAGACTTAGATAGTTTATTTTGTGATGTAGGTGGTGGAGATAGTCGTAGTGGTAGTTGCAGGGGTTGATTTCCCTATCAATTTTAGTTGGAGATGGTCCGGCCTGGGTTTTTCCCTGCTTTTGAGCTGTAGGTGGCTGCTCATGTTTTACTGTGTACTGGAAAAAAAATGAATAAATTTATGAATTTTGGAACATTTTTTAAAGCTTCTGAATTTACAAAAAAAGGAAATAAAAAGGTTGGACCCCCAATTGTGGGTCAGAGTTTGGACTCTCATTTGAGATTAAAAAAACGTTTGGGCCTTAGTTGCGAGTCGAGGGTGGACTTGCAACTGGGAAAAAAGGTTGAGCCCCAATTGCGAGTCGAGGGTGGACTTGCAACTGGGACAAAATAAGGTTAGGCCCGAGTTGCGAGTCGAGGATAGACTTGTAACTGAGATAAAAAAAGGTCGCACCCCAGTTGCGAGTCAAGGGTGAACTTACAACTAGGACACAAAAAAGGTTGGGACCAAGTTGCTAATCGAGGGTGGATTTGCAACTGGGATAAAAAATGGGTCCAATTCAATGGTGGACTTGCAGCTGGGACTACACAAAATTATGGTATCGATTGCGAGTCAATGATGGACTTGCAACTGAGACAACTATAAACTACGAGCCCTAGTTGCGAGTCAAGGTGGACTTGCAACTGGAATGAAAAACAAACTATAGTCCCAGTTGAACTTTGATGACTTTTGACTCTGCTTTGAAGATGCTTTTCAAGAAAATAAACTAAAAATAAAAAAACTACATAGGTCTAAAGACAAAATAAACTATATAGGAATGGTCCGCATGGAAATGGAAAACAGAAAGATACACATAGATGTGCTCTGCAAAAAAGAAGAGACAAGTCAAAGAAAATAAAAAAAATGGAAAGTTGCACATGGTGAGCCACTCGGCCTCTCGCACAACACCATGCTTTCGACAAAAAAATACTGGTCGGATCGCCGGCTATGCTCGCGGCTTGCTCGCATTCTGCGCATTAAAGAAAATAAGAATCTGACGCTATCTCCGATGGTGGAGAATTAGATGTGGGGTAACTATTTCTTGTCTAGATGAGAAATAGCAAAACTGATTGGATGTGTATTTGGGCCATGCAACATTAAACAGAATTGATAAAAATCTTAGAATGTCTTATAGACAGTTGATTTCAAAACACAAATCTTAAAGCTAGGAGATTAGCCAAGTCAGCCTTTCCTTTTTGTTCAGAACACCCCATGATGTGTTTGGTTTGAGGGACATGCTACAGTAGTTGAGGGCACTCCAACCGAACTGGCTAGGGATGGCCCTTTTTCTGTTTGGTTGGATGGGTGGCTTATCCCATGTTTTGATTGGTTCAAAGGATGAAATATGGTTGAGGACAACCATCGAAGTTTTTGGGTCGAGTAATGAATGAAGGATAGGGTTGTGGTAACATTGTTGACTTGAGGTGGTGAGATTACGCTCATAATTTGCACTTTTCAATGGAGGGACAATAAGGTACATACACTCACAATTTAAGATAATATTTATTTCACAGCAGACCAAAGCAAACACAAAATTTGAACTTCATCACATACAAATAGTTTAATGTTCCATATATAATAGGCCAACCCCCACACCTGCAAGGGGGGACAGTGCGACTGCAACTTGGGGGAACGGATGTCGACCAGTTGCATGTCTACCGCTAAATCTTCAACTGCACAGGGGTACAACGGGTAATGCAACCGTGAATTTGCTTCCTATATATTTTTTGTTTTCTCATTCTTTTTATCCTCACTTTTCTTTTTCCCTTTTCCTTTTTTCCATTTTTATTTTTCTTCTCCTATTTTATCATTTTTATTTCTTCCATTGTTTATCCGGTTAATTTCTTCTTTTTTCCTTTGTAATCATAATCATTTTTAGAAATATATTTTCTTTTTTTCGCGGGGTAGATATATATTTTCTTGTGTGTATATTAAAAAATACATGTTTAAGTTTTTCCAAAATACATAGTGAACATTTTTTTCAATACTCGATGAACAATTTTTAGAAATATGCATGCAATTTTTAATAAAATATTCTCGCTTTTTAAAAAGTGTTTATGTATATATAAAACATTCCTATATTTTTAAAAAGTGTTCATGTAATTTATAAATATTCACGCATTCTTAAAAAGTATTCATGTAATTTTACAAAAATATTACACACTTCTTCACAAGATGTTCATGCAATTAAAAATGGTGTACACATTATAATGCCTCTCTGTGGGTGTGTGTTAATAAAAATGGTGTGCACTCCAACACATAGGGAAGTAAGTTCATGTACTAGCTCATGATATGAGCAAGGCATCCCAAATCCCGTTTAACTAGAATCGATGAGCACACAAGAACATAACTCAGACCCGGAGACAAGGCAAAGCCAACACGTCAAGATCGTCAGACAAGGAGGAAAATAGGCTAGAGCACATTGGGATGACATCAGTCAACTTAGATTTAATCAAGGCGTGTCCTAGCCAGATCCCGATTTCGTATTGTAGACATTGATAAATTTTTCTGTAAATTTAATGAAATATAGAAAATTTTAACTCGTAAACATTTGTATGCGTGAAACAATACATTGACAATGACACTACATATAGATCCCTTAATCAAGACACACTGAAATTTTGCCAAATTTTCACCAGCGTCTAGGTAGAGAGCCACAAAACATTTGTGTCTCAAAAATGAAAAGGGCATACATTTTCCGTGGCAAACTTAAACTTCTGTGACACTAACAACAAACCATCAACTACAAACTCTTTCAGTCGTTACAAGGGTTAGCTTCTATTGGTTCCTCTGTTCACTTCTTTTTTTCGAGGAGAGGTTCTCATGTTCCCTCAAAGACACCTTATGTTCTTCTCAAAGAAGCCTTATGCCCAATAAATAATGCATAGTTTGAAATTTTTCATTTGTAATTTTTTCCTCGGACGAGAATTGGGTGGTTGGTATTCAGCTATTTTTTATATATGCCTACAATGTTTTTTCTGCATATCTTTGTTTTCATATGATTAACTCTTTGTTTACTTAAAGAAAGAAGATTGCGATTCTCCGAGCCAGCTTTGAAGCATTTCTTTCCTTAGCACCACTTTGTAAAGAATAGTTTTCCTTGTACAAATCACCAGTATGCGTGCAAAATAGCAGCACAACACGAAATCGCCATCTTCTAGCCTTAAAATAGAGACAAATACAATGCACATTTTTGTTGCCTCCATTATATTATTACATTTTTAAATTTTGTTCCTTCTATATTCAAGTAATTGCTTCTTAGGGTAAACT
Organism: Aegilops speltoides; assembly: GCA_021437245.1. Classification (NCBI taxonomy): domain Eukaryota; kingdom Viridiplantae; phylum Streptophyta; class Magnoliopsida; order Poales; family Poaceae; genus Aegilops; species Aegilops speltoides. Next base: position 30,634,764 of record CM038143.1, read on the forward strand.
AAAACATGGCATTGTTATACGTGCAATATGATTACTCAAATCCCTTTTAACAACGGCCAACAAGCACACAACAACATACTCCCTTCATCTCATAATGTAAAAAAGACATTTTTCAAGCTGCTTTAGCTTAAAAAATGAATTTATATTATAGGACGAAGGGAGTAACTCAGACCGGGAGACAAGGCAAAGCCAACACGTCAAGATAGACGGACAAGGAGAAAAATAGGTACCCGATTTTGTATTATAGACATTGATTATTTTTGCTGTAAATTTATTGAAATTTCTATAACTCGTAAATACTTATATGCGTGAAACAATACATAGACAATGACACTAGCTACATAGATCCGTTAATCAGTACACGCTGAAATTTTTGCCAATTTTTCACCAACATCTTGGTAGAGAGCCACAGTACATTGTGTCAAAAATAAAAAAAGCACCATATTTTTCCCTGGCGAAACTTATGTGTCACTAACAACAAAACAAAACATCAACTGCAGACATTGTTTCAATCGTTGGTTGGGTCTTCTAGAGGGTATACTTCTGGCCGGTGAACCATTTGGCCTCCTTGTCCTCCTCGCCGTTCATCTTCTTCGCCGACTTGGCGCCGGGGGGTGGCACCGCGATCGAGCCACGGCGGCCCAAGAACCGAAGCACATGCTCGCTAGCACTCTTCCCTTGGCCGAAGAACCCGCCGCCGGCGCCGGTGCAGGGGGCGGCGTCTCCACGGGCTTGCCGTCAATCCTCATCCCGACGCCGACGAACCGCCGCTCGCTACCGTGTGCGAAGTCTTGGCATGGGGCGGCGGCGACTTTCAGTGGCACCGGAGCAGGAGGCTGCACGTAGTCGAGCGGCGTCGCGAAGTCGACCTCGCAGTCGGTGTCGAGGGTGGAGACGGCGTCGGCGGGCTTGGCCTCGACGACGTCGAGGAGGTACCGCCTGTCCCCCTCGGCGACGGTGATCGTGTCGCCGACCGTCAGGCACGGCGTGTTCTGTCTGACGTTGAACTCGAGCAGCTGCTTGAGGTCCTTGGTGAGGGCGGGCACGTACACGAACCCCTCCTCGGCGCCGAACTCGAGCATGCCGCAGTTGGTGGCCTCGAGGGTGGCGGCGTTCTGGACCCGGAACATGAGCGGGTACTCCACCAGCACCGATTGGATCCGGTCCAGCGCCGACGCCGGCATCATGACCCGGTTGCCGTCGTCCGCACCCGCCTTGCCGAAGAGGGCCATGGGGCGGCACCGGAGGTACTGCGCCCACCCGATCCGCGACCGCTGCTGCCGCAGGTACGCCTGCCACGCCTCCCCCGCCTGCCACTGCATCGACGATGATCCAGCCGCCACTGCCTCCATGAGAAAAGATCAAATCAAATCACAAGATGGATCTGAAGTTTAGAACGAACTCGATGGATGGATAGATGGATGGATCAATCTGCGAGTCGAGGCGTGGGTTTGCGCCCGCTTTTATCGATGCGTTTCGCGGGTGCTACGGTCGGTTCTGTCCGAGTAGAACCGGGGGCCGACTACCATACGGTGTCGTGCGTTGCGTGACTCGCTCGTTTGGTTTGTTCCGGGGTGATTTTGATCGCTAGCTGCACGCGCCTCCCCTTTTTGCGCCTTCGCTTCGTGCGTTGACTTGAGTTGACGCGATACAGAATCACGTGCTTGAATGGACGACGGATGGAGTCGACTGGCTCACCCAGGTACTATAGCTCTCTCCTAGTAGCTAATAGCTAGCTCACTCCAGGTACATCGATCCATGCATCTCTCCTCTCGCACGTCACCGATCCAAGTCCGAGGACCTCTCTCCACAGCGCACCAATCGGCTGAGTAGGGACATCACGACGCGTTGGTGCAAAACGCCACATCATCGATCCGCACATCTCTCCGCACGCATGCATGCACGCGACCTCAATCCAACTCGACTCGATCCAACAATAGGCCAAAAGACACCTCCGCCTCTTTTCGCAGCGGCCAATACATACAACCCATCTGCACCGTTCATCGATCCATGGACTTCCCCAACGTAGTCGCCGTTCCTTCCCTCCTACCTGTGCTTCTTCTTCTTCTTTCTATCCATGCCACTACACGCACACACGGGGTGCTCGTTCGGCCCAATGATAGCTTCTCCTACCCTGGCCTCAGCCAAGTCACGCGGACGCAGGGCCCGTCGGACGATGCTCTTGGTGCCCCGTCCATCCACCTCCCACGCGCCCAGTGGTCACCAAACGGCCCGCGCATACCTCCAACACATGGCATGGCTCATCTTTCATCTTGCATGCCATAGGCATCACCATCAACATTAGGCTTCGGCCGCACCTTAGAGTCGATAGTTTTATAAAATGTAACCCTTCAGGCCAAGCCATTCATTCTCCAGTTTCAATACCTCGTGTCAATTACAGACGGTACCGCCTTAGCCAATAAAGATAATAATTTCAAGTGATTTGATCGCTGGCTGCACGCGCCTCCCCTTTTTGCGCCTTCGCTTCGTGCGTTGACTTGAGTTGACGCGATACAGAATCACGTGCTTGAATGGACGACGCTAGGGTTCTCTCTCGCTACGGTGCCGCCTTAGCCAATAAATAGCTCACGTGGGTGGGTCTAATAAAGATAATAATTTCAAGTAAATCAGCCAACCTTTTTCCCCGGGCGTCCTATGATTCTATATGAATGACTTGGCTCAACTCTGGTGATGGGTGGTTGGGATGCAGCGGAGAAATTTTTATCCTTTTTTTTTATTACTGGGCCACATCTAGAAATCAATTGTCGTAATTTTACAAGAAAAGGCGACCCTCTGGGTGTCACTTTTGGGACTCGAACAAATATTCAATAATCTGGTGCCATTTTTTGCATTCTACCTTGGGTTGTGACGACCCACAACATATATTTTTTTGCATCTCTTAACAAAATTCGTGTTGATGACCTTTTTGTGTTTTTATGCCCTCCTGATAGCAGCCTTTTCAAAATACTCAAATATGATATGATACAACGCCACCCATGACGACCTATCTCCATTGGAAATAGTTGATGGAGATAATTATGGATTTGATTGAATTTCTCTTACATGGCCAAACTTGTTCTGAGTATATTATCTCAACAATGCCAAATCAGTCCATTGAATTTACAAGACTTGCCATGTGGGTACCTACACTGACGCCGACATTAATTGGCGCAAGATTATGTTACATGGGATATAAATTGTCGGTCCCAAAATGGTCAAGACTCGCGACTACAAAACCATTTAATCTCGTGCTTTAGTATTTTATGTGCAATCAGATCATAGTATTGCGACCCATATCGCAACTAGTTAGGATGTTTTCAAGAATTATTATAATGGAAGCCTTGCAAGTTTCCCAGCTAAGAGAACGAATTTTTCAACCACATATAATCATCGCATTTATCCAAGGTAGGTGACTCGAATGTATACTATCACAGATAAATTAAGGTTGTTTGTATGATTTGGATGGAAATTTTGGAAATAAGAAGGCACATGTGATAATGAATCTTCGTTTCAGCCTGGATCGAATAGCCACATGTGATACCACATGCATGCCTCACATCAATGACAATGTTGAAGATCTATCTACTTCATCACCTAAGACAGACATGTTTTATTATGTTGAAATACATAGTAGTAATCAACAATTAAGGTTGACCATGGCCCCATTTCGCCCCGAGGAAGCTCAGCCCATGACTTATTTGTAAATTTTATTCAACTTGTAAATTCGCATTACAAGAACTCACACAAAAAGGTCACGTGGTTAGTCACGTGCTTCATAGGTATGTATTCTCCTGTTGCCAGTCAATCTATCTTCATATATAAGTCTATCTTGAATAACGAGGGATCTACAAATTCTACAGCTGATCTACCTCGAATTGCACATACATATACAAAGACGGCGCCCCGATCTGTGGGGAACCCTAACCAAAACATATGTTCTCCCCGAGCCCCCTCTTCATTTCCTCTGTTTTGTGGCTCAGTTGAATCTTCCACCGGAATGTTTTGGGTCTCTATCTCGCTCCCATCTAGCCCCACTCTGTTCTATAGTTCAAAAGAAATGATAAAAAATATTTTTGTTCCGTTGATGTTTCCCATAATACTTTAGAGCAGCCAAAATGTCCCGCTGAAAATATCTCTAAATTTATAGATATCACCCGCTCACGCTATAAAATTGAGGCCCAAGAGATCAATAGCTCGTTATTCAACCCGCATGTTGTTCCTCGACCCTAATCCACCCCTCTCCCATTATTGTTCATGTAGCCACCACGACGCAGACAGACACACTTCACCTCCACCTTTTTGACATGCACACCCAAACGGTTGGATTAACGCTCTTGATTAGTCATCCAAACGGTCAGAGTAGCGCATGTTGTTACTGGACTATTTTTTCACATAAATGAACGGCTGGCATGCATGAGGCCATCCAAAAGTGTCCAGAGAAAACAATGGCGTGAGAAGCACCCAATTGTATTAAGCTAAAACTCAACCTAACACTACTAGGGAAAAGGCTATACACAGAATCTTAGCAGCAGCGAGGGCTAAAAACTCACGCTACTGCTACTTACTAGCAGCGCAGGTTTTTAAACCTCGCTACTGCTAAGTTGATAGCAGCAGCGCGGGTTTGTAATCCTCGCTACTACTAAGCGGTCTGCATGCGTGCCCCGGGATATGCCATAGTAGTAGCGAGGGTTTTAACCTCTCGCTGCTAAGTTCATAGCGATGAGAGCGGGTTTTAACCTCGCTACTACTAACCCGCCATCTGCTATCAACTTAGTAGTAGCGAGGGTTAAAACCCGCCATCGCTAATAAATGCATCATAGTAGTAGCGCGGGTCCGCCTATTTGGCAAAGTCTCCCCCCCCCCGTGGACCGCCTTTTCAGTTTTAAAAAATAAAAGAAAATGATAAAATGTCAAAAAATAAAAGAAAATAAGTTTCCCATGTGATATGTGGTCTAGTTGTTGGGAAAAGTTACAAATATGAATTTCGACTTTATTTGCAAAATCTCTCTGGAAATTTGTAAAATGGCCATAACTTTTGCATACGAACTCGGATGAAAAAGTTTTTTATATGAAAAAGCATCTACTCGAAAAGTTTTTTATATTTCAGTTTTTGTTAAACGTTTTCAAAATCCTCAAAAGCCTAACAGAAAAAAAGTTACGGGGCTTTTAAGATCTGGAGGCAAAAAAATTCAAAAAAAATTATTATTTTTTAATTTTTGTTAAATCTGGTCAAACTATGGTCAAACTAATTATTCAAGAATATTAGTGTTAATAAATAATTATTTTAGTTTTTTTGAATTTTGGTCAAATCTGGTCAAACTATGGTCAAACTGTGGTCAAATCTGGTCAAACTGTGGTCAAACTAATTATTCAAGAAGTATTAGTGTTACTAATTTTTTAGAACAATAGTTTCAAACTCAAACAGTGAAATGTGTGACTTCATGCTCAAGCTAAATTCCTGAGGTTAATAGGATTGACATCTCACTATTGTCGAAAACAACAAGTGCGTACATGGAAACGAGGAGAATAGAACCGAAAGTTAAGCGTGCTCAGGTGGAGTAGTGAGAGGATGGGTGACCGTTAGGAAGTTAGATGATTTGGAATGATGAGGGTGATTAGAGATTAAATTGAGTAGCGATTAGGGGTGATTAGAGATTTGAGTTAAAATAATTGAAATTTGAAAATTTTGAACAAAAATCAAAAAAAAAATAGAAAAAATTCAATTTTTTTTCCGAGATTCTGATTAGTAGTAGCGGGTTTAAACCCGCATCTTATATCGTTAGCTGTAGCTGGTGGCACCCGCGCCATCGCTATAAGTTAGTATAGCGCTTATTAGTAGCGCGGGTACCCGCGCTGCTGATAGGCCTAAAACCCGCGCTGCTGCTAGGCTTTTCCCTAGTAGTGTAATTACCAAACGTATAGTAGGTACAATGTAGGTAATTCATTCTAGCACGCAAGTCACAAATTAACCCATAGACAAGCAGTTCCCATGTGTCAGAAAACGTGGAGTGTAAAGTTTTTTATTTCATATATTTACTCCGAACATGATTTATTATACATAGACATATTTTCCAAATTTATAATTCATTAATAAAAGAAACTCATGATGCAATCTTGGGGCCGTCGAATGTGGGCAGGTGGGTGAGATCGGATCGAGGGTGGCAATCGATCCTTGCAGGGGTGAGATTGACCAGTCAATCAAAACGCATGGTTTGGTTTACTATTACGTTTAATTGGTGGAGTCATGACTCGGTCCATTCCGTGGCATATGCGTGGCGTCCAATATGGACGACTTTGATGGGCTTGAAAGGTGGATCGATTCGTGGTAGGTGGCGAGTGACCAATGAGAGACCGAGAATCCACTCACTCATAGGGGATTGATCTGTGGGAGATCAGAATGAAACAATCAACAATGAGCATCACGAAACCGAACCGTCTGTAGCGTGATGCACATACCATCCTGTGTGCCCAATTATAGGGGTTCTAAATGGTCGACTTCCTCCTCACAAAAAATGTTTTCTACGAGAACCAACCCACCGGTCGATCTGTTCATGGGGCGGGTTGTGCACTGGAGCCGGAGGAGGCCGGACCACGAAGAGGTCGCATGGCGGCCGAGAGCTTCAGGAGGTCGGTGATGAAGGTCCATCGGAGCCGAAGGTTGCCAGCCTCAAGGAGCTCACTAGGCAACACTGAAGAAGCTTGGAGAGCACGACGTATCTGAGAGAGGATTGGCGGGGGGTGCCTTTGTGGGCAAGTTCACCGGTGTTGGGGCGTTACCGACTCAATGCATGATTGGCATTTTTGGTGAGGGGAGGAAAATAAAAATAAAAATAAAAATAATTGGCAGCCCATTGATGAGTGGGTCTCACGTGGCAGAAAAGAAATAGTGGTTACGGTTAAAAGAAACCACTTCTAAGATTTTTTTCTAGTTTCTTATTTTGACGGTGAACTCGAATTTGTTTAGATTTATATATTATAATAATGTACACAAAGAAACCTAGGCAAAGCTGATCATTGAGTTTCACACAAGGAAGGAGGAGGGAGCGTGATCCGCGTGATGTATGGTGTCCACCGTCAGATCTTGGAGAAAGCAAGAGAATGAATGGCTGAGATCAAACGAGCTCCAGGTCGATCCGCGTGACTCTCACGGACGCGCAACCTATGCCCGCGCAACCTATCCAAATTTTCAAGAGCGCCCGTGCAGCTCACCAAAATTTTGATGCGCCCCCCCAACGGATTGAAGTATCCCGCGTGGTTCGGCACTATACTAGACTGGACGAAAAGAAGGGAAGGGAGAGAGATACTTTTTTTCTTCTCATTCTCAGTCTCAGTCCCTATACTTTTCCTCCTCGTCTTCTCTCGATCCCCACCTAAATCAGCTCAGGCCAGCCGCCGCCCACCCCCGTCGTCTCCCCCAACCCCGGCCTCCACCCCACCGCCGGCGACCCCTCATCTCCCTTGCCGTAGATCCACTCGACCAGCCTAGGCAGCGGTCAGATCCGCCCTCCCTCGCCGCGCCGGAAACCCTAGCAAGCCGGTCGGCCGGCCATGCTGAACCACCCGCACCGCAGGCACAGGCCTCGACGAGGGATCTGCATCTGCGATGGAGGTACGAATCCCTCCTCCTCCTCCTCTTCTTCTCTCTCCCTCTGACAAGATTCTCGTCTGTCTTCTGCTTCCTCTTCTCCGCCGGTGGTAGAGAGGAGCGGCGCCGTCGCCATGGAAGCTTGCTGCTCCGACCGCCGTGCTGCTTCTTCTCCACCCTGCCTGCCCATGCAAGTGGAAGGTACCCTCCCCCCATTCAGTTTTTTCTCTTTCAAACATGAGCATCATCCGCATCTGATGCGTGCGTGCGCGTGTGTGCAGTTTGGGATGGACTAGTAACTTGCCCTCCGATATGGATGCATCAGGGGATTGATGATTCCTTCTTCACAACCAACCCAAGAACACAACATGACAATTTTTTGGGATGTAAAGTTTGGCACATTTTGAGAAGAACCGTATGTGCGTGAGTGTAGTTAGCCTCCTCCTGTACTATACATCACGGCGATGCTGAAGTAGAACATGAGCACCCTATGCTGCTTCGTGGCCGCCCTCATGATGCTCATGGCTACCACCCTTCCTCTCCTCCTGTGACGCCAGCAAAGAGGTTAAACACTCAAATTTCTATTTAATTTGCAGTGTCGCCCTTGAGCATCATCCGCATCTGATGTGTTTGTGCGTGTGCATGCAGTTTGGGATGGACAAGTCGCCCTCCGAGATGGATGCATCAGGGGATTGATGATTCTTTCTTCACAACCTCCCCAAGAAGGATAGTTTTTTGGGATGTAAAGTATGTAGGCATCGCTCCTACCTCTCCCTTCTTCTTCTTCTTCTGGTTTTTCTTCATCTTTGCATCTGGTGCTTGCTAAAGTAGCTCTCTTGTTTTGGGTTCAGTCTGTATGCATCAGGGAGATGTATGTATGTATGGATGGATGTGCTACTTACCACTGGAAGGAATAAAAAATATGATGGATGCCTTGATGCTGTGCTCGGCTTGCAGTCCCTCCCTCTTGTGTTCATCATGTAGTGGTTTTTTTGATGCGTGGTGCTTGCTTGCGTGCAGTTTGGGATCGACAAGTCTGAGATGCATCAAGGCAGAAACATTCACAATTGCAAGTCCTCGACCAGCTGCTGCTGCCCTCCACCTCGACATCCCCGTGCTCACCAACCAGCAGCTCCCAAAGCTTTGGCCTTCCTTTTGTGATTGCTTTTTGCAGATGAGGTGGCTTAGTAGTGGTAGGTGATTTGGTTGCTAATGATACTATACTAGCATACTGCTCGATGTGATCCTCTTGTCTGTGTGCTCGACGTTGCAACAAAATGATCTTTGTGATCAAGTTTAGTTTCTCTATATTCGTGCGTGCGTGCAATTTTCTTCAACTCGATGCTGCTACTGCTCTTCTGTTATCATGCCTGTCATTTAGGATTGTATATGAAAAAAAGGCATGGACTAGTTTTATTGAATGTCCAGAACATGTACAAGCAATGCTCCTATGTGTTACTCCCTCCGTCCCATAATATAAGAACATTTTTGACACTACGCTAGTGTTAAAAATGCTCTTATATTGTGGGACAGAGGGAGTAGATCTTACATGTCCATCTACTAGATTAGTAGATTCTTTCCTAATTCTGCATACTTAGCATTCTTGCCTTGCATACATCCACATACATATAAAAAGTTGGTCTATTTCTGCCAAGACATGAAAACAAACATTACTATATATGGCATTCAGATCAGTGTGTTTTTGTTGCTATATAGGCTTGTGTGTAGAGCTGCTAGCTCTAATACTGCCTAGTAGCAGACTCTAGTAGTGGGCTATACTACCACTGTTTTTCAACATATGCTCGCTGTTTAACTGAATGAATGGATCCAGAGAATTTGACAAATTCCTTGGCTTGGACGCAGGCAGGTACATGCCATGGAGGAGGAGAAGAAGCACCACCGGGCACCAAGGTCCATGATGACCCAATCACCCCTCAAGCAAGAAAGGGTACCCACCAAACCTATCATCCTTCTGGGATGTCATTCGTAATCAGGCACAGTACATCTGTGAGATAGATTTAACTGTATGTTTATTTCAGTTTGGTTGCTTGCTGTGGACTCAATGGCCTTTTACATATCTTCTGGGTAAACAATTGATTTCATCTCTACATCCTGGATGCGAGGTTGTTTCGTAGTTGATAGACCTGGTCGTTTTAGTAGTAGAAGAATCCGTACAAGCATGAAGATATGTGCTAGCGTTAGTTCCATGGTGCGATATGTATACTGCTCTAGCATTGTGCTGTTGATATTATCATGTCCGATGGGGGATGTTGCCATCCAGATGTACTTTTATCTCGCTGGAACTATGAGATGCTTATATATCTATGAGTAGGTTCAGTTTTTGTGTCTGAGTTGTTCTCTATTCAACAATTTGTACTGGCCAAATTATGCGTGCTGCTTATGTGTGATGCACAAAGTTAATATTATAGATAATAATAGGTGATATAGTATCCAGATTCGTATTAATTAGTTTGTCCAGATTCTTTTCTACCCAAGGAAATTAGTTTGAATGGATACATCAGCAAGACAACAAGTTATAGAAACATCATGAATGATCTTGCAGTGGAAATAAAATCATGAAGTTCCAATATATCTTTGCCATTATTAGCAAATGTACCGTTCTTTCACTAGAAATCGTGTAAGTGGAGTGCATGTTATACTCAATATATATGGATGTTGTGACGTGAAACATACACTACATCTTGTAAATACCGCCTCCGATCCATAATAAGTATCGCGGTTTTGAACTAAGGTTAAACTAACCTTAGTTCAAAACTAAGACACTTATTTTGGATCGGAGGGCGTACCAAATTATTTGCTTCTGGCTCCTCACACCTTCATAAAACAGAGCGTTCTGCTTGCCTTGCTTCTCTCTTCCTCGGCTGACTGAAATTTCCCTCGATTTTTATTCTTTGAAAACTGGTTTGTTGAGAGCTAAAATAAGTTGGTGGTTTAGAGCTAAAAATTATAGCTTGCTAAAAGTAGAACTCTCGGAGCAAATGTGTAGTAGCAACCATCAAACTAGAAACCTGAATGTTTGCATTAAATAAAAATTTCTGAATTAGTGAGCTCTGCTGCTCACTGTAATTTCCTTGCATTAAAGAAAAAAAGTCTATACTTTTATCTTGCTGAATTAGTGAACTATGATGTTTATATATCTATGAGTGGGTTTAGCTTTTTTGTCCGAGTCATTCTCTAGTCAATAATTTGTACTGGTCAAATTATGCGTGTTGCTTATGTGTGAAATAGTATCTCATAGTTGGCTCCTATTCTGTACAGGACAAGGCTATCAAACATTTCTTGGTGAGGAACATTGTGGAGCAGGCTGCTGTGAGAGATGTGCAGGAGCCTCGTGCGCATGATGGTACCATATCTCGTTAATCATTACACTTGTGATCAATTACAAGTTACTGCTTGCTGAAAACACCACTTAACTATGCCCGAGTTTGATACTAGCATATTGCTTGATGTGATTCTCTCATCTGTCTGCCCGAGGTTGCAAAAAAACCATCTTGGTGATCAAGTTCAATTCTTTTATATATGTGCGTGTCCGTGCATTTTTCTTCAACTGGAATGCTTCTACTGCTCTTCTATTATCATTTAGGATTATATGGAAAATAAAAATAGTAGAGCCCTGAGCTATGCAAGGGGTGAGCCAATTTGTTTGAATGTCCAGAGCATGTACAAATGATGCTCATATGTGTTGGATCATACTCCCTCCGTCCCAAAATAAGTGACTCAAATTTGTACTAACTTTGTACTAAAGTTTGTACAAATTTGAGTCACTTAATTTGGGACGGAGGGAGTACATGATATAGTTTAATCTGTGAATTCTTGCCTTGCATACATCCACATGCCTATGGAAACTTGGTCTATTTCTGCCAAGGCATGAAAACAAACACTAGTGTATACAACATTCATAGTAGTGTGTATTTGTTGCTATATAGGCTTGTGCGTAGGGCTGCTAGCTCTAGTACCGCCTTGTAGTGGGCTACTGTTTGTCAACATATGCTCGCTGTTTAACTGAATGAATGGATCGTGAGAATTTGACAAATTCCTTTGCTTGGACGCAAGCAGGTACACGCCATGGAGGAGAGGAAGGACCACCAGGCACCGAGTTCCACGATGACCCAGCCACCCCTCAAGCAAGAAAAGGTACCCACTTCATCCCCATCAAATCTATCATCCTTTTGGGGTATCATCCAAGACGACCCAACATAGATTCAATGGTCTGTTTATTTCAGCTTGGTTGCTTGCTGTGAGATTCAGTGGCCTTTTACATGTCTTCTGGGTAAACAATTGATCTGTATGTATATTGACATCATATTGCTTATTACTCCCTTTGTCCCATAATAAAAGAATGTTTTTGACACTACACTAGTGTCAAAAAACGTTCTTTTATGGGACGGAGGGAGTAGTTTCTAAAACCTGGCTGGAGCAATCTGCTCAGTTGTTGAACAGGGCTGGTTTGTATCTGTTCTATAGATTTGTTAACTTGTTGAACTGGGAGCCGCTATTTGTGCACCGTTAGATAATGTTTGCTTGGTTTTGACCATGATGTCTATAAATGAACCTATAACGTATCATGTGTTGATGTTGATTACAAATCCTGGAGCTATTCTTGATGTATTCAGAGACATTGTTTGAACCCATTATCACCTTCTTTCGTTATACTAGTTCATCTTCGCCATTAGTCGTGTTAGTAAACCAAACTGAGAATGTTTGTTAATTTTTTTAATGGCTTGGGATCTTGTAGCTCTGTGGCAGTGGGTTACTTCTCCTTGTGCGTGCAGTAATGGCAGTGGGTTACTTCTCCTTGTGCGTGCAGTAATACCATCTTGGAGCGTCCCGTGTTTGCGGCTAACCTATGTGCATCCCCTCCTAACGAAGAACTAGTTGAGTTGAAACCAAAAGGGTCAAATGAAGTAAGCAGCAACCAAAGTTATCTTCTTGACTATGTTTTTTTACTGATGTGATGTGGCCTGGCTAATTAACCAACTTCTGTATGCTCAGTTAGCATCCAGTTCAGATGTACATGGTTGTTCTTTCATGTAATCCAAGACCTGCCTCTTCCAAATGTTTGGAGGCAGGTACACGGACGCGTGGGTCACCCATCAGCAGCGGCAATACCAGCAGAAGCACCACCATGATCCCTCTTTGCCAGCACCAGCAGCGCCATGCGCACGGCAAAGACCAGCAGCTGTCGACGCCATGGAAGGTTCACTCCACCTCTCTCAACTCTCTTTTTGAGACCATGGGTTGTGCTTGTTCCTTTGCTTTTGCCATGTCTCTCAACTCTTTGTTTGGTCCCATCTGGTCCTAGGCTGATTCAGTTTTGTGATAGAAACTCATAATTATTGTTGTTCCAATATAAAAGGAAGTTCTTCATAAATATGTAACAATATTTCTATAGTGGCTTCTCTTGCTGTTCCAAGATAATAGAGAAAGTTGTTTAGAAATATGTAGCAATCCCATCCAGGCATATTACCATGTGCATTTGTATGTCCAGGCAGTTGTGAGTTTGGTTTGGTCTGGTATGGTTTAACAAAACAAACTGTGCAACAATATATACTATATGTTCTTTGTCTCGGTCAACCCGGTAGTCAGTGAAAAGAACTGGGTGGACAAGTGAATGTCTTTGTAACCCAGGTCGTGTGGTGTGGTGATTATCTATTTAGATCACGGATGTAGTGTCGGCGTTGTACCAACTATCTGGCAATTGTACCCAGACCTGAATTCTTCGATCAATAGATATCAGCGCGTGCCTTCTTTTCTACATTTATATGTTTCGTCATGTACTCCCTCCGTCCAGAAATACTTGTCCTAGAAATGAATAAAATGGATGTATCTAATAACTAAATTAAGTCCTGATACAACGATTTCTAGGACAAGTATTTCCGGACGGAGGAAGTAACAAACTATTGCTAACCAATGTTCTGATAGATTTGATAGATTTGTGACGATTTTGCTATGATTAAGCAAATTATACATGCAGCAAGCAATATTCCCTTGAAAGGAAGCTGCTTTTTCTCCTCCTGATCTTCCTTCCTAAATTATTAGGACTTGCGGTTGAGGTCATATTTCTTGTTGTGCCAATATAAATGAAAGTTCTTTAGAAATATGTAATAATATTTCTATAGTAGCTTCTCTTGCTGTTGCAAGATAGAAAAGAAAGTTGTTTAGAAATATGCAACAATCCCATCCAAGCATTTTACCTTGTGCATTTGTATGACCAGGCATTTGAAAGTTTGGTTTGGTCTGGTCTGGTCTGGTTTTAACAAAACAAAATATGCAACAATATATACTATGTGTTCTTTGTCTCGGTCAACCCGTGAGTCACTGGAAAGGACTGGGTGAGGTAATTATCTATGTAGATCACGGATGTAGTGTTGGCATTGTACCAACTGTCTGGCAATTGTACCCGGACCTGCATTCTTCTATCAATAGATATCCAATGCGTGCCTTCTTTTCTCATTTATATGATTTTCCATGTAACAAACTGTTGCTAACCAATGTTCTGCTTGCTTGCTTATGTGCAGTTTGGGATCGACAAGTTCTCGCACCACTGACATGCATCAAGGCAGAAACATCCAGAATAGGAACCCACCTTCCACGTCCCCGACCAGCTGCTGGTGCGCTCCACGTCTACATCCCATCAACGTCCCTGTGCTCGTGGGGCACCAGCCAGCAGCTCCCAAAACTTTGGCCTTCCGGTGGGTGTTCCTCTCTGTCAATTTTGCTTTTATGATTGATTTTTGCAGATGATTCAATTAGTGGTAGGTGATTTAGTTGCTAATAATGATATTAGCATACTGGTTGATATCATCCTCTCATCTTATTTGTTTGCTAAAGAGGTTGCAACAAAACCATCGTTGTGATGAAGTTTAGTTTTTTTTATATGCATGCGTGCATTTTTTTCAACTAAATGCTTCTACTGCTCTTCTATTACCGCCTTTCATTTAAGATTGTATGGAAAATAGAGAGTAGAGCGCTGAGCTATGCAAGGTGTGGGCTAGTTTTATTGAATGTCCAGAACATGTACAAATGATGCTCCTATGTGTTAGATCATAAATGATATAGTTTAATCTGTGAAACATTGATCATGTCACTCTACTAGATGGGTAGATTCTTCAATAATTCAGGACAATTCTGCATTGTTAAATTTCTTGCCTTGCATACATCCACGTGCCCATGGAAAGTTGGTCTATTTCTGCCAAGACATGAAAACAAACACTAGTGTATACGACATTCATATTAGCGTATATTTGTCGCCATATAGGCTTGTGTGTAGGGCTGCTAGCTCTAGTACTGCCTAGTAGTGGGCTATACTACCACTGTTTGTCAACATATATTCTCGTTGTTTAACTGAATGAAGGGATCCAGAGAATTAGAAAAATTCCTTTGCTTGGACGCAGGCACTTACACGCCATGGAGGAGAGGAAGGGAAACCAGGAACGAAGGTCCACGACGACCCAGCCACCCCTCAAGCAAGAAAAGGTACCCTCTTCATCCCCATGAAATCTATCATCCTTCTGGGGTATCATTAGAAATAAGGCAGTACATCCTGTGAGATGGACTCAATGGTCTATTTATTTCAGTTTGATTTCTTGCTGTGAGATTCAATGGCTTTTTACATGTCTTCTGGGTAAACAATTGATATGTATGTATATTGACATCATGTTGCTTACTAGTTTCTAAAACCTGGCTGGAGCAATCTGCTTAGTTGTTGTACAAGGCTGGTTTGTATCGGTTCTATAGATTTATTAATTGATTGAACTGAGCCGCTGTTTGTGCACAGTTACATGATGTTTGCTTGGTTTTGACCATGCCGTCTAAAATAATCAATCAATCTATTTGATATTTGACCTATAACCTATCCTGTGTTGATATTTGGTTACAAATCCTGGAGCTTCTCATGATGTATTCAGAGACATTTTTAGAACCCATTATCACCTTATTTGGTTGTACTAGTTCATCTTCACCATTAGACGTGTTAGTAAACTGAACTGAGAATGTTTGTTAATTTTTTTATTTGACTTCTTTTCTACATTTATATGATTTGTCATGTAGCAAACTATTGCTAACCAATATCCTGCTTGCTTGTGTGCAGTTTGGGATCGACAAGTCCTCGCACTGCTGAGATGCATCATGGCAGAAACATCCACAATAGCTACCCACCTTCCACGTCCTTGACCAGCTGCTGCTGCCCTCCACCTTCGACATCCCATCAACGTCCCCGTGCTCGTGGGGCACCAGCCAGCAGCTCCGAAAACTTTGGTCTTTTTGGTGGGTGCTCCTCTCTGTTAGTTTTCCTTTTATGATTGATTTTGGAGATGATGTTGCTTAGTGGTAGGTGATTTGGTTGCTAATGATACTAGCATACTGGTTGATGTGATTCTCTCATCTGATTTGGTTGCTAAAGAGGTTGCAACAAAACCATCTCTTGTGATGAAGTTCTGCTCTTTTATATGTGTGCGTGCATTTTTTTCTTCAACTGGATGCTACTACTGCTCTTCTATTATCATGCCTGTCTTTTAGGATTGTATGGAAAATAGAGAGTAGAGTGATGAGCCATGCAAGGTGTGGGCTAGTTTTATTGAATGTACAGAACATGTACAAATGATGCTCCTATGTGTTAGATCATACATGATATAGTTTAATTTGTGAGACGATGATCATGTCCCTCTACTAGTATTTTTATTAACAAATCACTCTTGGTTATAGAGTAAGAGGTGCTGAGGAAAAATGTAATCAATATTCAATAGTCATCACTGTTTTGGGTCATTGCTGGATTTCATTTTGTTCTGTTCTGTTCGGCGGCAAATGGAACTGAGTAACTCTGTTTCTACAGGCATGTAGACGCTAGAGGACTGCAGGTTCTATGCCATCTTGGCACAGTACCTGGAGCTCAGCAACAAGGACAGAACCCTGGTGCTGAAGTTCTTGGTCAAGCACGAGCAGGACCTCGACTGCGGTGGTGGCTACAGGAAGCTCTTTCCTGCCGGGGTGGACCAGAAGAAATTTGGCGGCAAGACCCCCTAAAGGTTAACTCCATTTTTAGCCTAATCCATCTTCGATTTCTTTGGGTCGTTTCGGATTGTAGCATCATGTTATGGTTGTATGTGTATATATGTGTTGTTGTAGGCCATGGGGGCGAAAGACATTATTGGGTTTGAATAGTCTGTGTTGTTTTCTCCGGTCTGAAGCTTTAGTGCTCGCTCTCGAATCGCATATTTTGATAGATTTTATGACAGTTTTGCTCTGATCAAGCAAGTTATACATGCAGCAAGCAATATTCCCTTGAAAGGAAGCTGCCTTTCCTCCTCCTGGTCAGCCTTCCTAAATTATTAGGACTTGCAGTTGAGGGCATATTTCTTGTTGTTCCAATATAAAAGGAAGTTCTTTAGAAATATGTAACAATATTTCTGTAGTGGCTTCTCTTGCTGTTCGAAGATAATAGAGAAAGTTCTGTAGAAATATGTAGCAATCCCATCCAGGTATATTACCATGTCATTTGTATGTCCAGGCAGTTGAGAGTTTGGTTTGGTCTGGTATGGTTTAACAAAACAAAATGTGCAATAATATATACTATGGGTTCTTTGTCTCGGTCAACCCAGTAGTCAGTGGAAAGAACTGGGTGGACAAGTGAATGTGTTTGTAACCTAGGTCGTGTGGTGTGGTGATTATCTATTTAGATCACGGATGTAGTATTGGCGTTGTACCAACTATCTGGCAATTGTACCCGGACCTGAATTCTTCTATCAATAGATATCCAGTGCGTGCCTTCTTTTCTACATTTATATGTTTTGTCATGTAACAAACTGTTGCTAACCAATGTTCTGCTTGCTTGCTTGTGTGCAGTTTGGGATCGACAAATTCTCGTACCGCTGAGATACATCAAGGCAGAAACATCCACAATAGCAACCCACCTTCCACGTCCTTGACCAGCTGCTGGTGCCCTCCACCTCTACATCCTATCAACGTCCCCGTGCTCGTGGGGCACACAAGCCAGCAGCTCCAAAAACTTTGGCCTTCCAGTGGGTGCTCCTCTTTGTCAATTTTCCTTTTATGATTGATTTTTGGAGATGATGTCGCTTAGTGGTAGCTGATTTGGTTGCTAATGATACTAGCATATTGGTTGATGTGTTTCTCTCATCTGATTTGGTTGCTAAAGAGGTTGCAATAAAACCATCTCTTGTGATGAAGTTTAGTTTTTTTATATGTGTTTCCTTTTATGATTGATTTTTGGAGATGATGTCGTTTAGTGGTAGGTAATTTGGTTGCTAAAGAGGTTGCAACAAAACCATCTCTTGTGATGACATTACGTTTTTTATGTGTCTGTGTGTGTGTGTGTGTGTGTGTGTGTGTGCAGTTTTTTCTTCAATCGGATGCTGCTACTGCTCTTCTATTATCATGCCCATCATTTAGGATTGTATGGAAAATAGAGAGTAGAGCGCTGAGCTATGCAAGGTGTGGGCTAGTTTTATTGAATGTCCAGAACATGTACAAGTGATGCTCCTATGTGTTACTCCCTCCGTTTCTAAATATAAGCCTTTTTAGAGTTTTCAATACGAACTACATATGAATTTATATAGAAATATTTTAGAGTGTATATTCACTCATTTTGCTCTGTATGTAGTCCATATTGGAATCTTTAAAAAGGCTTATATTTAGAAACGGAGGGAGTAGATCATACATGATATAGTTTATTAATCCGTCATGTCCCTCTACTAGTATTTTTATTAACGAATCACTCCTGGTTATAGAATTAGAGATGCCGAGGAAAAAATGTAATCAATTCATCACAATTTTGGGTCATTGCTGGATTTCTTTTTGTTCTGTTCTGTTTTGTATGGCGGCAAATGGAACTGAGTTAGTCTGTTTGTACAGGCATCTATAGGGTGGAGGATAGCAGGTTCTATGCCATCCTGGCACAGTACCCGGAGTTCAGCTACAAGGACAGAACCCTGGTGCTGAAGTTCTTGTTCAAGCACGAGCAGGACCTTGACTGCGGCGGTTGCTACGGCAAGCTCCTTCCTGCCGGCGTCACCAGAAGAAGTTCAGCGGTGAGACCCCCTACAGGTTCACTCCATTTTTAGCCTAATCTATCTTCGATTGCTCTGGCTCAACTCGGATTGCAGCATCATGTTATGGTTGTGTGTGTATATATAGGTGCTGTTGTAGGCTATAGGGGGCAAAAGACATTAGTGTGGTACCATCATTCATTGTTGTTATTGTAGGCTATATATATAGGTGTTGTTGTAGGCTACATCCTTATTTCTGCTATTTATAGTTGGTCACACTTAGAATGCCATGATTTCTTGTCGTTCCAATATAAAAGAGAAAGTTACTTAGAAATATGTAACAAACCAGTGTAGGTCAAAACAAAATGACCAGACAGTTGAGAGGTATGATTGGGTTTGGTCCGGCTTAACAAAACAAAATGTGCATATGATGTTACTACAGTTTTGTTGGTCCGTCTCTTTTGAAGCAACGGATCAAATTGGCTACAAGATGTGGATGAGTCAGCCAGTCTTCCGCTAATGTAACTCCCATGCAAAAAAAAGAGGTTTTCAAGTTGTACTGTACTGATGCCAGAAGAAGTAGTTGAACTTCATGGTGCACAGTCGTGAGTATCCTTAGAACGTCATGTATCCTTTCTTGTCTCAGTCAACCTGTGAGTCAATGGAAAGGACCGGGTGAACTGGTGAATGTCTTTGTATCCTAGGTCGTGCGGTGTGGGGATTATCTGTTGAGATCACGTCCGTAGTGTAGTGTACCACCAACTATCTGGCATCCTCATTCCCCTCTCCGTAGTTGTGCCCAGACCTGAATTCTTCTATCGATAGATGTCCAGTGCGTGCATTCTTTTCTACATTTACATGATTTGTCGTGTAACAAACTGTTGTTAACTAGATGCATGTTCTGTGCTTGACAGTGCCAAACTTTTGTCCCAAAAGGTGCAAGGCCTATGGTTTGTTGTTGGTGCCATTGAGATCGACCCAAGGCACCGGGGAGAGCCAAGATTTGGAAGCACTAGACCAGATAATATGGCAAGATGAGCCGGACGTGCAGCTTGGGCTTTGTTTGATTGTTGGCTGGATGCTCACCGAAGTTCCAGATGGTGTGATTGCTGCTTGCTGATATTGTTGTGTACTTGGCCTAGTTGTTGGTTTCCTTCTGAACTACCAAGATATATACAGTTGTATATTTTGGTTGTTTTGCGGAGCCCTCCTTTTTGTACAGATGAGAGTAAGAGACTCTAGAGTGTATCGTTCAATATTCGAGTGTTGTGGGGTGCATGCATGTACGTTTTTGTTTTGTTGAATGTGGATATGTTTGGTGCTGCTCAACCATGGTATATAAGGCCAATCTGTTTCTTTGGTGTTGATGTGGCTGGTTGTGTGAAACATGTGATTAATAAAAGTGTTTTGGGCAAACATTTTCTCTTGTTTGTCCATGTGGATGCATTGCAAGTGTGCGGCTCTCCCTGCTGTGTTTTTTTCCGCTTCATCGCTATTATTATTGCTGGTAAGATTGGAGGGACGTAGATAGACAGAGATCATGAAGGCACAAAGGAGGTGGAGGTAGCTTGGACTGGTTCTTGCTTGTTAATAGTAAAAAGTGTCTTGTTTGTGGCCATTTTTCAGTGCATGATGGAAGTAAAAGATTTTGTTGGTTTGACAAGTTGACATTTTTTTCATCATACCTGAAAAGTTTTTAAAATTATCATCAACTTGTTGATTCTATTCAGTACAGTTTTTGAGAATCATAATCATCATAATATGTCATTGATCGCCTAGGGATGCCCACTGGGCAGCAAGGGAGTGGATTTTGTGCCACCTCATTGATCCGTAGCACCATAGCCACCTTGCCCTCTCCACCATGCATTCTTCCAAGACCAAGCCATCTCTATATATACTAGAGGTAGTGATCCATCCGTGTGCGGGGTGCGCGTGCGACTTAGGACTTGGGCGACGCCGACGAGACGAGAAGAGGCGATGCTACAAGACATGTGGTATCTCTATGCACTTTGTCTGTTTTGGTGCATCTTTACTCACTCTCGAATATGTTCACCTGGCATGCATGAGCGAGATCTGAAGCTCAATAGGGGGGATTGGGGGAGATAGGAGGTTTTCTTCCTTGCCGTTACCAGCTCTTGTAAATATTTGGATTTTCTGTTGCCACCCCTCAACCACCAAGCATGTGCTCCTGGTTTGCTGCACCGTGGCGTGAAATGGACGGCGTCACCATGGGAGCCTCTCTCCTCTCTGGCGTGTGAAGATACAAAGACGGTGGTCGTTTTCCTCCCCTGCTTGCAGATGTGGACGTAAACTTAGACTTGTGGCCTCGTTTGTTTGTTTGTTTGTTTGTTTGTGTTTCTTTTGTTTGTGTTGTGCCTGTTTGTTTATTCAGTTTTTTTGTTGGGTTGTGCTATTGTGCAGCTGTCGGGTGTTGTGTCTGACTGTCACGTGCCGCACAATGAGCCCCCGACTGGGCTCCCTTAGAATCAAAGACAAGAACTCTTAGGGATGAGAGAAAGAGGTAACTTCGCATCCGGCGACCGGTGTGCTAGCACTGCCTGTCGGCGGCACCTTTCCCCCGTCGACCTCCGTGGTCGCCGGAATCGGCAGTTGTGCTTGTACAACAGTAGTCTAGGTATTTAGGGTTTTCTCCGGTGCTCTTCTCGTCTTTGGTGGCGATGGCAACGGTTATGAATAAACTTGTGCCAGATCCTTCCCTAGTTGGGTGGTTTCTCTTCCTTTTGCTGGTGGATCTAGGCACATGGTGTCCCGGACAGGGTCGTTGTGGCAGATCTGGGTGGCTTTGTCCGTCAAGAGGGGTCGGTGGTCACTGCGATTCCGGCCATGTGTGGCGTCGGCGATTTCGTGCTCTAGCGGCTTCGACAAGGTGAAGGCCCTGTTGCTGCAATGGCGTCGTGTGGTGTTCTCTCCGGCGTTGCCGTCAAGCTGGTGAGTTTGTGTTGGACGTGGGCTTCTTCAGATTTGTTTAGAGATTCTTCGATGGCGGCTTCGGTTCCGGCACGCTGGTCCTCCTAGACCGTAGCACGGAGACTTCCCGTCCGCGTGATCAAACAAGGTTTGGCCGGCCAAGGCTGTGGAGTAGCGATGACGGCGGCGGCGACACGCATGCGGCTCGCGTTGGAGCTTTGAGTTGTTGAGCATTTAGGGACTTTGCTTGTAATTTTCTCTCTATGTGGGGTGCTTTGTACTGTTGGAAATCCTATATAATAGATCTGGGGGCTTATTCATAAAAAACTCTTACGGAGGCACGCCCGCAGCTAGTCACTAGAACTATTGGGCGTTATTGACTTCTTGTCACCGCGAAACACTAAAGGCTATATTCAGCGGTATATAAAATAATTCATAATATTTTGAACATTTCCTGAAATTATGATTTTTTTTAATTGAGACAAACAAATTTTGAAATTGAGATGTTTTTGCCAAACTGAGAACAAATTTTAAAATGAGAAATATCATTTTAGGCAAGACAAATTTTACAAACTTCCATACATTTACAGGAAACGTGAACATTTTTCTGAAAAAAGCTTACACTTTTTTAAAAAGCTGAATATTTTTTGAATTTAAAAACGATTTTTGGAAACATGAATAGTGCTTCAAACATTTGAACTTGGTTCAAAAAAACATGTGACAATTTATATCTTGCGAACAAATTTTGAAAAATGAATACCTTGTCACGCCATCCATCGCGGCCGCGCTCACCATCTCGGCCTGGTCGGCCATCTGAGACCATGATGATTGATGACAGTTGGACTTGGACTCCCCCTGGTCGCTTCTCCTCCAACTCGGCATACACGGGCTTTTTCGAGGGCCGGCCTTTACTCAACTGTGGCATGGCCATCTAGAAATCTTGGGCACCCCTCTATTGCAACTTGCAAGCTAGTTATTTGCTTGGCTTGCCGTTCGGGGAGGATTTGGATGGCCTAATTGCCTTGCCAGGCACAACCTCTCTGACAATGAACTCTACACCTTTGCAACGCCTCCCTCGGAGATGCTAACCATCCATTGCTCGGTTGCTTGATTTCCAACATCGGTCACTCGGTCGTCGCTTTGGCCATCGGTGCCTCCTTCTCAGGTTGATAACAGTCTTGGAGTGGTGTTAATCGCCTGAGCATGGAGTCTCGACCGGTGACAAAAAAAACTCAACTCCGTTTGTCATGTTGGGCATCTTGTCCATCTGAAAAGAACCGAACAACAACTTTGCTCTTTTTCACTTGATCGCTTGTTAGATCAAATAAAAAGAAGAGGCTTTCTGTTGGTTGAAGGCTGGGTCTATATGCTTGGAACGCCCCCCCCCCTCCTTTTCCCCACGCCAAGTAATATAGCCTTTGGATCAGCAAGCAAGTTGCTCATCGTTGTTGTAGTGGTTGTTTATTGTGGCTTAATTTGGTTGTGTGAACATGTTCTATGTCATACTATGTAATGTCTTTATTCTATGTGTGCACGTAGTCCTCTTGTATAGTTTTAAAAAAAATAAAAGAAACTCACTCAGATTTATTGATCAAATAAACAATACTAACACCTTGCATCAAATTTCATGTGGGCGATCGTCTTCATCCTCTCATGCGTGTTAATGGTGAACCACTCATACCGCTCCAACGCTAGAGACAACCCCTCGTTGTTGATTGTAAACGGAAGTCATCAAAAAGATGGTACTGTCACTAGGCACGCAACTGCAAGTGTCGCCCCGACTACAACTCCATGTCTTGAACGCGACAACAACTCAGTGGTCATCTGTCGGGGGTGTTGCATGTCTAGCACTGAGCACACAACTGGAAGTGTCATCCCCGTGTTCAACTACATGTCTTCAAAGGGACTACTACTCTATAGTGTTTTATTGGAGGAGGTAGTTGCATGTCCGTCACTAGGCACACAATTGTAAGTGTCACCTCGACTGCAAATGCATGTCTTCAACGTGACTGCAACTCAGTGGTGTTTTGTCGGAGAGAGGGAAGGGAGGAGGCAGTTGCATGTTTGTCAGCAGGCACACAATTGTAACGACATATCTTTAATGTGACTAAAACTTTTGTGGCGTGTTGTCGAGGGGAGGGGGTACAACCCGCTAACAACTATAAGATGCCAGATTGTATCCAGGGGATGCCGGTCAGTCGCATGCACACACTAGTCATACAATTGCGCATGCCACAACCCCCACACCTCCAAGGGGGGCAACGCGACTGCAACCTGGAGGAATGGATGCCGGCCAGTTTTTTTTTTTTGAGAAATATGGATGTCGGTCAGTTGCATGTCTGTCAGCAGGCACGTAACTGCAATGACATGTCTTCAATGTGTCTAAAAATTTTGTGGCGTGTTGTCGAGGGGAGGTGGTACAACCCGCTAACAACTATAAGGTGCCATACTGCATCTAGGGGATGCCGGTCAGTCGCATGCACACACTAGACATGCAGTTGCACATGCCACAACCCCCACACCTGCAAGGGGGCAGCACGACTGCAACTTGGGGGAAGGGTTGCCCGCCAATTTTTTGTTTTTGAGAAATAGGGATGTCCGTCAGTTGCATGTATACAACTAAACCTTCAACTGCCTGTGTCACAATCATTGTGCAACTATAAGGGGTACAATGCGACTGCAACTGTGAATTTTCCTATATATTTTGTTTTCTAGTTCTTTTTTAGGAAACGTTCCAAATCACCCAACGGATTTTCATAACTCGCGTCGACCGCCTCCATTGGTTGCCACACGTTCATGTGTGCCCCACATACAACGCACCCCACCGTTTTAGAAATATCTAGGACGATTCGTCCCCCTTCCTCTCATGTTTCACCCTCGTTCTGTCAACCTTCTGTTGTGAAAAGATCTATGAAAAATTTCTGTAACAAGACCTCTGTTGTAGAATAATTTTGCAATATGACCTTTGTTACGAAAATTTCTGAAATATTTCTGACTTCTATAAAATTTCTGCAAAAGGACCTTTGTCACGAAAAAATTTCTGCGATGGGACCTCTATTGCAAAGACACTGCAACAAAAACTCTGTTGCAAAAAATAATTTGCAACTTGACCTATGTTGCAAAAATTTCTGCAAAAATGGGACGTGTTGCAGAAAATTTCCGCAACACGGCCTGTGTTGCAATGGTAGAGGCTGGCGCTCGGCCGCTTAATCTGCTAGATCGGGCGGCTTTTGAGGCAATGGATCTTTTAAAAAGATCCGCCGGCCGATGCGTAGCAGCACCCTTATTTTTTAGCTTCAGTTTTCTTTTTTCTTTTATCTATTATTCCATCATCTCCCATTTTTATTTTGCTTTTCCTATTTTATCTTTTTATTTCTTATCTCGTTTATCAGATTAATTTCTTCCTTTTCTCTTTATAATCATGTTTTTCTTTTTTAGTTAGTCAAAATATATTTTGTTGTGTGTATATAAATATTTAAAAATGTGTAAGTTTTTTTTTTCAAAAATACATTGTGAACATTTTTCCAATATGTGCTGAACATTTTTTCAATACACGATGAACAACTTTTAGAAGTGTTCATGCCCTTTTTAATAAATATCACGCATTTTAGAACGTGTTTATGTATTTGAAATACATTCATATATTTTTTAAAGTGTTCATGTAATTTATAAATATTCATGCAATCCTAAAAATATTCATGTAATTTCAGAAAAAAAATTACAGACTTCTTTATAACATGTTCGTGTAATTAATACGCATTATATGCCTCCATGTGTGTGTGTTCATAAAAATGATGTACTACACTCCAACATATATAGGGAAGCAAGTTCATGTACTAGCTCACGGGCAAGGAATTGCAAGCACGAAGTCCAACCCAAATCCCGTTGAACTACAACCGACGAGCACACAACAACATAACTTAGACCGGGAGACAAGGCAAAGACAACACGTCAAGATCATCAAAGAAGGAGAAAAATAGGCTAGAACACATCGGGATGGCGACCGTGGCTTAATCATGATCGAGTCCTAGCCAGACCCCAATTTCGGATGTTGATAATTTTCTCCGTAAATTTGGTGAAATATAGAAAATTTTGACTCATATTTATATGAGTGAAACAATACATAGACAATGACACTACATAGATCCCTTAATCAGGACACAATTTCGCCAATTTTCACCAACATCTAGGTAGACAGCCACAAAACATTGTGTCAAAAATAGAAAGAGCCACATATTTTCCGTGGGAAACTTAAACTTGTTTGTCACTAACAACAAAACATGAACTGCAGACTGTTTCAGTCGTTGCTTTGGGTCTTCTAGAGGGTATACTTCTGGCCGGTGAACCATTTGGCCTCCTTGTCCTCCTCGCCGTTCATCTTCTTCGCCGACTTGGCGCCGGGGGGCGGCACCGCGATCGAGCCGCGGCCACCGAAGAACCGAAGCACATGCTCGCTAGCACTCTTCCCCTTGCCCGAAGAACCGACCGCCGGCGCCGGCGCAGGGGGCGGCGTCTGCTCCACAGGCTTGCCGTCCATCCTCATCCCGACGCCGACGAACCGCCGCTCGCCGCCGTGGGCGCAGTCTTGGCATGGGGCGGGGGCGACCTTCACCGGCGCCGGAGCAGGAGGCTGCACGTAGTCGAGCGGCATCGCGAAGTCGACCTCGCAGTCGGTGTCGAGGGTGGAGACGGCGTCGGCGGGCTTGGCCTCGACGACGTCGAGGAGGTACCGCCTGTCCCCCTCGGCGACGGTGATCGTGTCGCCGACCGTCAGGCACGGCGTGTTCTGTCTGACGTTGAACTCGAGCAGCTGCTTGAGGTCCTTGGCTCCCAGAAAATCACAAATTAACCCATAGACAAGCAGGTCCCACGTGTCAGAAAAACGTGGAGTGGGCAAGCACCTGGCCACGAGGGTGGAGGGTGCGCCCACACCCCCCGGGCGCGCCCCCTGTCTCGTGGGCCCCCGGTGGCCCCCCTCCACTTATTCCTGCACCCACACACTCCATCTTCTTCCAAAAAAATCCCCATCCAGCTCAAGCACGAGTTATAGCTTATTTTGCTGCGATTTTCGATCTCTTTGCTCAAAACTCCATTCACAAAACTGCTTTGGGAGATTGTTGCTTGGTATGTGACTCCTCCATTGATCTAATTAGTTTCTGTTCTAGTGCTTTATTCATTACAAATTTTTGCTGCATAGGTGACCCTGTTCGTGAGCTTGCATGTTAAATTTATGAGGTCCCAAGTAATTCTAATGCATGATATAGGCTCTAGGCACTTGTAGGAGTAGTTGCTACCAATCTTGTTTAGTTATATTCACTTTTATTTTGAAGTTACTAAAAATTTCAGAAAATTTTAGAAAATGATAAGGAGATTTTCGAGGGGCTCTTCTAGCCAAGGCTCCCAGGAAAAACAAGCTAAAGAGAATGAAAAGGCCGAGTATAATCTTCCTCGCGTAGCGGAAGTACAGCCGTGTGAATGGCCTTGTGATAATTTCTTGAGAGAAGTCAGGATTTATGAAGACTTTTATTCTTTGATTGAAAATGCAGGCCTCGCCGACTTCCTCCACGACCGGATCGATCAGTATCTCTTACTCACCAATACTTTTGTGCAAAACTTTTATTATTATCCTAAGAAGTCATCTCCATCAGTATCATTTCATTTATATGATGAATTCAAGGAAATGTCTTTACGTAATTTTTACGCGGTATGTAGAATACCCTTTGAGGGCAGATTAGATGAACCACATCGTAAAGATGTGGATGGATTTGTTAACACCATTACTGTAGGGGATCCAAAGAAGGGTTCCGATGCGAGAATCACTAGCATACACTTTCCTGTTTTACGCTACTTTGCCCTATTTGCTAGTCGATGCTTAATTGGTCGTGGAAATAGTGGAAACTTTAGTGTTCCTGATATTATTATTCTATTCCATGCTTTGTTTGGTGATAATAGTTTTAATATGGGTGTCGTTATTGCTAAGAGTCTAAGCCTGCACCATACAAAAGGCCTCATTTTTGGAGGTGTCTATGATGCACGTCTTGCTAAACATTTTGAGATACCTATTAGGCACCATGAGAAAGAGGAGACAATATTGCCTCCTTAACTTTTAGATTACAGGAGCATGGTAGCACATGAGTTTATTGTTCACAATGATGATAAGATGCTCATGTATAACTTGAGATTTAATAAGAAACACAATGAGACTATTATCCTGTCCGCGCCTCTGTTGTTTGATTTGACTGCAGTTAATTATCTTGTCTCATCTTACCAGTGGGATCCAGAGGAGATGCCCAGCCAGTGGTATCCTGATTATACCCCTCAGTACACCGGGGAGAGTAGCCGTGGTCCTTGACAACAGACCAACTTAGGCCAAAAGCCTAAGCTTGGGGGAGTACATATTTCTCACCGACTTTACATTAATGTTCACACACTATTCTAGTTGTCGGTGCTCATACTCTTTCATTGTATTATCCATGCTAGTTTAATTTTCTTTTTCTAGCTTTCTTCTTGTGTGTTTGATAAGCCTTAAGAAAAACGAAAAAACTTAGTTAGTTTAATTTCCATGCTTGTAGTAGAAATTAAAATGAAAACCCAAAAAGATTTCTCGTTCTTCTTCTTACTTGTTGGGAGCTGTCCCGTGTAAATAGTTTTATTTCTTTTCTTTTCTTTGGGGGTCGAGAGTAGAAGACCATATTGAAAATGTTTTAGTGGCTCTCATATGCATGATTGTTTATTTAACTTGGAGCCCATATTATTTTGTCTTCTCTCTTGAGTTGAATGCTTGCAGATTCCAGCTTAGTCTAATGCACGTACACTATTATTATTATACACACCGTTTGGTCGTGCAAGTGAAAGGCAATAATGACAATATATGATGGATTGATTGAGATGAGAAAAGTTGGTATGAACCCGACCTCTCTTGTTTTTGTAAATATGATGAGTTCATCATTCCTGATTCAGCTTATTATGAAGTAAACATATTTGCAATGACATTTAGAGATTATAGTTGCTTGTGCCATGCTTAATTAGCTATGAATTATAATGGTTTACCTTGTGTCGGTGTCAAAACCGGCGAATCTTGGGTAGGGGGTCCCGAACTGTGCGTCTAGGCGGATGGTAACAGGAGACAAGGGACACGATGTTTTTACCCAGGTTCGGGCCCTCTCGATGGAGGTAAAACCCTACTCCTGCTTTATTGATATTGATGATATGGGTAGTACAAGAGTAGATCTACCACGAGATCAAGGAGGCTAAACCCTAGAAGCTAGCCTATGGTATGATTGTTGTTCGTCCTATGGACTAAAACCCTCCGGTTTATATAGACACCAGAGAGGGCTAGGGTTACACAGATTCGGTTACAATGGTAGGAGATCTACATATCCGTATCGCCAAGCTTGCCATCCACGCCAAGGAAAGTCTCATCCGGACACGGGACGAAGTCTTCAATCTTCTATCTTCATAGTCTTGGAGTCCGGCCAATGATGATAGTTCGGCTATCCGGACACCCCCTAGTCCAAGACTCCCTCAGTAGCCCCTGAACCAGGCTTCAATGACGACGAGTCCGGCGCGCATATTGTCTTCGGCATTGCAAGGCGGGTTCCTCCTCCGAATAATTCATAGAAGATCGTGAACACCAGGATAGTGTCCGGCTCTGCAAAATAAATTACACATACCACCGTAGAGAGAATAATATTTACACAAGTTCAATCACGGCGTATTTTGTGGCGTGACGTCACACCGCAACCAAGCCTTTACTTGAATCGTTTTATTATTCCACCTCGGTAGCGTTTAAGCGGTTTCCTTGGCACGTCTTGTCTAAGCAGAGATCGTGTCCCCTTATTCCGGGATTCTCATCAATACGGACGTGGGTAACCCAACCGCGCCATTGATTGTGGCGCTTGGGAGATAAGCGAGTTTTACCAGGCTAGTGGGGACGCATAGTTTCATCCGCCCATATATAAGGGGATAAGGATCCACCTTTTTACCTTACGCCTTCTTCCTCCTTTGCTTATCCATCTCCGCGCACTCGAGCTCCAGCGCCCAAGTCCACACATCTCACCTCAACCTTCTCCAGCCATGTCCGGAGCGGGAGGCAAGTGGATGGCCTCCTCCATTACGGAGGGGCACATCAAGAAGCTGCGCAGCGCCGGATATTTGTCCAACAACATCGCGCACCGGCTCCCCGACGAGGGGCAGCTCATCCCCACCCCCGGGCCCCATGAGAGGGTGGTATTCCTTCCCCATTTCCTCTGCGGACTGGGCTTCCCACTCCACCCCTTTGTCCGGGGGCTCATGTTCTACTACAGCCTGGATTTCCACGATCTGGCCCCGAATTTCATCCTCAACATCTCGGCGTTTATCATCGTGTGCGAGGCCTTCCTCTGCATCCAGCCCCACTTCGGCTTGTGGCTAAAGACCTTCGATGTCAAGCCGAAGGTTGTGAAGGGCAGCCAAGCGGAGTGCGGAGGCGCCATGGTGGGCAAGATGCCCAACGTCACTTGGCTCGAGGGCGCCTTTGTGGAAACCATCAAAGGGTGGCGGCAATCGGGGTGGTTCTACATCACCGAGCCGCGTGACCCTGAATGGGCAGCGGCCCCCGAATTCAGATCTGGCATCCCCATGCGGCACACTTCCTGGAAAGAGAAGGGCCTGCAATGGGGCGATTCGGAAGAGCTGACCGGACTCCAATCCTGTCTCCAAACCCTGGTGAACAAGAAGCTCAAGCTTGTCAATGTAATCCAGGTCATGCTCATCCGCCGGATTCTCCCCTGCCAACAGTGGGACTTCAATTTGTGAGAGCTCGATCCGGCACAGCACCAAACCCTGAGCGGCCTCTTCGACACTACGTACGAAGACGCCTGGAGGGTGTTGTTCAAGGGCGCCGAGGCCCCCGCATCCGCTACTAAAGATCGCGGATTCAGCTCGCAGCGTCCAGCTGGCGAGGTAAGCCATGTTATCCTTTATGGGACACTTGCTTTTCATAGTTTGACTCTATGCGGGATCTAAACTCCCAATACCTTTAACAGGCCTGGCAGAAGACGTCCGGACAGGTTAACTGTCCGGCTCCCCTTCCAAAAGACCCAGCGGATGCCCGTCTAACAGGGTTGCTGGTCCCGGCACTTTACGTGGTGCCGGAGAAGAAGGCCAAGAAGAAGGCCACGGGAACCCGGAGGAGTTCCCGGCGCCAGGTGTTATCGGATTCATCGTCCGATGACTCCGAGGCGGACTCCTCCCACGAGGACGAGGAGGGGAAGAAAGAGGCCTCTCCCCTAGCGGGGGGAGAGAAGAAGAGGAAGGCCTCCCCAACGGGGGAGGCCGAAGGGTCCAAGAAGGGAAGGATCCTTCCCCCGGACTGCTCTGCCAACGCCGGCGATGGCGACGAGGAGTGGCCCTCAAGGGCCAAGCCCCTGGCGAGATCGTAAGTATCCGGACTCCTGAATAACTCATAATTTTCTTTTTGTCGCATACCATCTTGTAACGCCGCATACAACCCTGTAGTCTGCCCAAGGATGATCTTCCCGCTTCATCGAGCGGGTCCTTGGGCACGTCGGATGTGAATAGCACTTCACTTCCGGCCGCCTCCTCCCCCCGCGACGGTGACGACGGCGAGGTGGGATCCCGAAAAGGGACCCACCAGGAAGAGGAGGCCCGTGAGGTGCCGCAGGGCAACCTCCGGACTTCGGACCGGACTCCGCACCGGAACCCTCAGTGGTTCCGGAGTCTGGCGTGCGGCCCCTTTGTAAGAAGGGAAAGATTGTGACGCCGGCGGCCTCCGCCCAACTGGAGGCGCCGGATAACTTGCTGGAGGCGCTCAACGGTGCTTCCATCGAAGAAGAACACCGCACTGTCATGAGTGCGGTGATTCAGAAGGTTCAGCTCGCCAAAAGCGGGCTGACCGAAGCTCGCAGCAGACCTTCTAACAGGCTTTGAGGTAAGAGTTTTAAGATATGTAATCTAATACCGCATAGACAGTAGCCCCTG
Source organism: Aegilops speltoides (assembly GCA_021437245.1). NCBI lineage: Eukaryota > Viridiplantae > Streptophyta > Magnoliopsida > Poales > Poaceae > Aegilops > Aegilops speltoides. The sequence continues at coordinate 30,666,282 of CM038143.1, forward strand.
ATGCTCGGTTCGGTGTTCGGAAAGAAAAGCTGGACTGAGGATCTAAAAAGATATACGCAGGAGTCTTAAAAAATATGTCAATATGGGAATGCAGGCTGCGCTGCTGACCTCTGTCGCACTGACTGTGGAGGTCAATACCTTGAAGCAGAGCCTCAAGCGGTCCGAGAGCGAGCTCGGCCGTGCCAAGAAGCAGCTCGAGGACAAGGAAGGTGAGTAACACCGTATTAAAGTTGTACCTTATAGAAAAGGATTTGGTTGCAAGAGAAATGACAAGAATAACGTGGGTACTCCAGGGGCTACGAACGAGGTGGCGACCCTGAAGGAGCCGGTGTCCGCTGTCGAACGCAATGCAGCCACAGAACGCGCCGGGCGAGAGAAGCAGGAGGCGCGGGTGGTGGAGGTACAGCAAGAGCTCCAGGCTCTCGTGGAAAAACATGAGAATTTGGAGCGTGACTCGAAGACTCGAGAGTCCGAGCTTGCGTCGGCTCTTGAGAGTGCCAAAGCCGCGAAGGCCAAAGCCCACAAGGCCCTCCAGGAAATCGAGGAATTGAAGAAGATAGCAGCGGGTAAGGCATTCTTCGTGCAAAGCAAGCATGTAAAAGTGAATTACCTGTTACTTACCCGAATTCAGAGCTCTCCAGGAGCGTTCGCAGATCTGCCCCGTAGCGTGTCCGACGCTGCCGCTTTCTACAGAGCCGAGGAGGGGATCTCGACGGAGAAGGTGTTCTGGTCTTAGTATCTTTGAGGCGGACATCCGGTGCTTTTAGTGACCAGTGAAGCAGCTGGTCAAGCTCCTAAGGTGGCGAACAGGCCATGAAGGGCCTTATAGTTCGGCTATGGCCCAAAGAGGCCATGCCTAGGAGCTACTTCGGCCTGGTGCGGCGGCTGGTGGATGCGTGTCCCTGGGTTGAAGTCATCAAGCACTCCGCCTACATTGAAGGTGCCCGTCGGGCCCTTGCCCGTGCTAAAGTGCACTGGGGCAAGATGGATGCTGAGAAGCTTGTGACGGACGCGCCACCGCCGGGCAAGGAATATCGCACACCTGAGATGTATTATAAGGGTGTCCTGAAGGGTGCCCGCATTATTGCGGTGAGTGCTCCAAAGATGTAATATTTGAGTAGACTAGCATTTTGTTATCTGTGCGCTGAAAACTTTGTTCATATGCGCTAAGCAACGCTTGTTAATTTAAAATATTACCTTCTGTGCGGCCGTTTATCAAATCTGAGAGATGGCAAGTCGTCGGCTTCAGCCCCCATGCCACGACTGCTGGGGTGTTTGGGATAAACTTGAGCGCTCTTGTTCCCATTTTTGGGTCCATCTAGGAAGGCGCTCAACACAACGAACAAGGCAACCGGACTTATAGTGCTTGAACACTCTCACTTAGCCATAGAATTCTATACTTTTAAATTTCGGCGAAGCCCCTAGTGTTCGGAAGACCGAATTCGGGGCGCTATCCACGCCTGGGCCAGACAAAGCCGGTTCCTCGCTCTAAGCGGCAAAAGTCTTTAGGGACTCAAAAAAACCTCTCGAACAGCGACCGGCTCTCGCCTCATCATGATGGTCAGTTTTAGCTTTCTCCGATGAGGTGCTCGCCCAGCTCAACTGGGGCACAATCGCAGTGGTTCTCCCAGTGCTACCTTAGCCGATATAACAGAACGTAAGGTACCAAAACATGGAAGCCGGGCAAACCCAACTATTGACCCAAGACATGATTCGGAGCCGATGCATATAATGCTATAAGTTCGGGGTGTCGCACTTGTGAAAGTGTTCGGACTTATCACATCATGATGCGGGGAACTTAAGCCCCTGGTGTATTTAGCCGTACCAAAGTGTACGGATGCAATCATGTCATAAATGAACATACGTAAAAAAAAGAATGCAATTATAGGCAAAAGGCGATGCATTATTTATTCAAATAATACTGCTGTGAATGCAGAACGATACACATAGTGTGGTAAGCAAGGGGTGGAACTATTTAGCATGTCCTCCTCCAAGGGTAGGCTCCAGAATGGTGTATAAAACAGGTATAATGCTCATAATGGAGACTACCTGGATACTCTTCGTAGCTTTTCTCCTTTCCTGGCTGTTGCATCGTGAGTTCGGCAGGTCTGCTGCCGGACAGGGCCTATGGTAAATGGAGTCCTGAGTATAAAATAAAAAAAGAAAGAAAAAGGATGACACACTTGGGAGGCCCTGGTGTGGTTGAGCCGCACTCTGGGCCTGCCGTGGTCGTGCCCCTCCCCCTTTGCCCATGGTATTTCCAGAGCGTAGTGATGTATGCGGGGTACTGGTTTTGCAATTTTGCAAGGGCTGGGGTTGGGGCCGCATTGCTACGCGTGCTCAGAACGTGCCAGGTGGTCTTGTTGTAGGTTACTCCGGGCGCGCTTAGCAGTGTCCGATCGCTTAACGGCCGGATTCGAGAATTGCCTTAAGAGGCTGCTCTGCACTTCAGCCGCGAGAGCCGCTGTATGTTCCTCCGTTCGGAGGGAGCGATCAGTGTTTCCGTTGACCGTGATGACTCCTCGAGGGCCTGGCATCTTGAGCTTGAGGTATGCGTAGTGCGGCACCACATTGAACTTTGCAAACGCGGTTTGTACGAGTAGTGCATGATAGCCGCTGCGAAACGGAACTATGTCGAAGATTAACTCCTCGCTTCAGAAGTTATCCGGGGATCCGAAGACCACTTCCAGTGTAACTGAGCTTGTACAATTGGCCTCTACACCTGGTATGACGCCCTTGAAGGTCGTCTTTGTGGGTTTAATCCTTGAGGGGTCTATGCCCATGTTGTGCACTGTATCCTGGTAAAGCAGGTTCAGGCTGCTGCCGCCGTCCATTAGGACTCTAGTGAGGTGAAACACATCGATGATTGGGTCTAGAACCAATGCAGCGAACCCGACATGGCGGATGCTGGTGGGATGGTCCCTTCGATCAAAAGTGATCGGACAGGAGGACCATGGGTTGAACTTTGGGGCGACTGGCTCCATCGCAGATATCGTCCTCGAGTGCACTTCGCTCCCTTTTGGGTATGTGGGTTGCGTATATCATGTTCACCGTCCGCACTTGTGGGGGGAAACCCTTCTGTCCTCTATTGTTCGGCGGCCGGGTCTCTTCCTCGTCATCGCTATGCAGCCCCTTGTCATTGTTTTTGGCGATTAACTTGCCCGCCTTCTTGAATACCCAACAATCCCTGTTGGTGTGATTGACTGGCTTTTCGGGGGTGCCATGTATCTGACACGAGCGGTCGAGTATTCGGTCCAAATTGGACGGACCCAGAGTAATTCTTTTGAATGGCTTTTTCCGCTGACCGGGTTTGGAGCCTCTGAATCCGGCGTTGACTGCCGTATCCTCAGTATTATCGTCGTTAATGCGGCGTTTTTGCTTGTTGCGATGTGACCTGCCATTGCGGTCCTTGGTACCCGGACTGCCAGGATTTTTGTTGAGGTTGTTACTGCGAGCTAGCCAGCTGTCCTCTACCGCACAGAAGTGGGTCATGAGTGATGTGTGGGCTGCCATGGATTTCGGCTTTTCCTGTCCTAGGTGCCGGGCAAGCCACTCGTTGCAGATGTTGTGTTTGAAGGCTGCAAGGGCCTCTGCATCCGGACAGTCGACGATTTGATTTTTCTTGGTTAAGAACCGTGTCCAGAATTGTCTGGCCGATTCGTCTGGCTGCTGAATTATGTGGCTTAGGTCATCAGCGTCTGGTGGTCGCACATATGTGCCCTGGAAGTTATCAAGGAATGCGGCTTCCAGGTCCTCCCAACACCCAATTGATTCTGCTGGCATGTTGTTAAGCCAATGCCGAGCTGGGCCTTTAAGCTTGAGTGGGAGGTATTTGATGGCGTGAAGATCGTCGCCGCGGGCCATGTGGATATGAAGGAGATAGTCTTCGATCCAAACCGCGGGGTCTGTTGTGCCATCATATGATTCAATGTTCACGGGTTTAAACCCTTCGGGGATTTGATGATCCATTACTTCGTCTGTGAAGCATAGTGGGTGTGCGGCGCCTCTATATTGGGCTATATCACGACGTAGCTCAAGCGAGCTTTGTCTACTGTGTTCGGCCCGGCCGGAATTACTATATCCGGCGCGACGGTTGTCGTCGCGTGTCGTGGGGCCCACGCGATCCGTAGATCGATCTTGATTGTCTTGCCTTATCCTCCAATACGTCTCGCAAGTCCGGCGCATTCCCCTGTGGCTTTGTACTTTTCGAGCGATGCCGGGGTACGGCTTTAGTGGAAGGCCTAGAGGCCTCTCTGTCGCGGCCACAAGGTGGCCGGTCGGCCGTATTGTGCGCTGGTGATGTAGGTTTATATTCTTCCTCCTCTAATCGGGGCAGCAGCTTGCGTTTGGGGTAGCTTTTGGAGGGGCGTTCGAGTTCATGCTCTTCGGCCGCAAGGACTTCGGTCCATCTGTCGGCTAGCAGATCTTGATCAGCTCTAAGTTGTTGCTGCTTTTTCTTGAGGCTGCTTGCCGTGGCCATAAGCCTGCATTTAAAACGCTCTTGTTCGACGGGATCCTCGGGCACGACGAATTCGTCGTTGGCGAGGCTTGCCTCGTCTCCGGAGGGAGGCATGTAATTATCGTCCTCTACCTCTTCGTCTGCCGCTCTCTCGTGAGGGCTGGCTTCTCCGTCCTTCTGTGCTGAATCTTCTTGGAGGGGGTTGTCTTCGGCACTGTCCGGGGTGTTATTGTCTCCGGTGCTGGAATCTCCATTCTTGTTGTGGCGGGATTTGGAGCGGCACCGCTGACGCCGGCGCTTAGGCTGTTTCTTGGAGGGGTCTTCCTCCGATGTTCCTTCGCCATTCCCATCCTTTGGGATGTCCACCATGTATATGTCGTATGAAGAGGTGGCTTTCCAGTGCCCCGTAGGCGCTGGTTCTTGGTCGTCTCCGGCATCGTCGTCCATACCGTCGATGTCTTCGGAGTCGAAGTCTAGCATGTCGGTTAGATCGTCGACAGTGGCTACAAAGTGGGTGGTGGGTGGGCTTTGAATTTCTTCGTCGTCCGCATCCCAACCGTCCTAACCGTAGTCCGGCCAGGGCTCTCCTGATAACGAGAGATGCTTTAGTGAATTCAGGATGTCGCCGAAGGGCGAGTGCTGAAAGATGTCCGCAGCTGTGAACTCCATGATCGGCGCCCAATCGGATTCGATTGGCAGGGGCGCGGGAGGTTCGGAGTCTGGCGAGGAGTCCGGCACCTCGGAGTCACGAGCTTCACAAGGGACATGATCGGTATTCGGCTCCATCGCCGTAGAGGTAGCAGCCCCCGAGGCGGTGTCCAGCCACCCATTCTCGATCGGCGCAGTCGGCTCCGAGTTAAGGGTTGGAGCGGACTCTTGTGCGGCCTCCAGGGCACTGTCCGGCAGCAGAGCTAAATCATGCCCATCGAGACAGTGCGGCGCGCTCGGCTGTAGCTCGAATCCGTTGAAGATCAAGTCTCCGCGGCTGTCGGCCGTGAAGTTCAAACTTCCAAATCTGACCTGATGGCCAGGGGCGTAGCTTTCAATCTGCTCCAGATGGCCAAGCGAATTGGCCCGCAGTGCAAAGCCGCCGAATATGAAGATCTGTGCGGGGAGAAAAGTCTCACCGTGGATCGCATCGTTGTTGATGATTGAAGGAGCCATCGGGCCTATAGGTGACGACACAGAGGAACTCTCAACGAAAGCACCAATGTCGGTGTCAAAACTGGTGGATCTCGGGTAGGGGGTCCCGAACTGTGCGTCTAGGCGGATGGTAATAGGAGACAAGGGACACGATGTTTTTACCCAGGTTCGGGCCCTCTCGATGGAGGTAAAACCCTACTGTCGGTGTCAAAACCGGTAGATCTCGGGTAGGGGGTCCCGAACTGTGCGTCTAGGCGGATGGTAACCAGAGACGAGGGACACGATTTTTTTACCCAGGTTCGGGCCCTCTCGATGGAGGTAAAACCCTACGTCCTGCTTGATTAATATTGACGATATGGGTATTACAAGAGTGGATCTACCACGAGATCAAGGAGGCTAAACCCTAGAAGCTAGCCTATGGTATGATTGTTGTAATGTATGTTGTTCTACGGACTAAAGCCCTCCGTTTTATATAGACACCGGAGGAGGCTAGGGTTACACAGAGTCTGTTACAATGGTAGGAGATCTACATATCCGTATTGCCAAGCTTGCCTTCCACGCCAAGGAAAGTACCATCCGGACACGAGCCGAAGTCTTCAATCTTGTATCTTCGTAGTCTTGGAGTCCGGCGGATAATGATAGTCCGGCTGTCCGGACACCCCTAGTCCAGACTCCTCGGTAGCCCTGAACCAGTCTTCAATGACGATAAGTCCGCGCGCATAATGTTCGGCATTGCAAGGCTGGTTCCTCTCTTGAATAATTTAGAGAAGATCATGAACACCAGTATAGTGTCCGGCTCTGCAAAATAAATTCCACATTCCACCGTAGAGAGAATAAAATGTACATTTAGTTCAATCTGCTGACGTATTATGCGGCGTGACATCACACCGCTACCAAGTCTTTGTTTGAATCGTTTTTTTACTATACCACCTCAGCACGTTTAGCGAAGCGGTTTCCTTGGCACGTCTTGTCGAAGCAGAGATCGTGTTCCCCTTATTCCGGGATTCTCATCAATACGTGCGTGGGTAACCCAACCGCGCCATTGATGGTGGCGCTTGGGAGATAAGCGAGTTTTACCAGGCTGGTGGGGGACGCATAGTTTTGTCCGCCTATATATAAGGGATAAGGATTCACCTTCTCACCTACACCTTCTTCCTCCTTTGCTTATCCATCTCCGCGAACTCAAGCTCCAACGCCTGAGCTCGCGCATCTCGCCTTGACCTTCTCCGAATATGTCCGGAGCGGGAGGCAAATGGCTGGCCTCCACCGTTAAGGAGGAGGACATCACCAAACTGCGCAGCACCGGATACCTTTCCGGCGATATCACGCATCGGCTGCCCGACGAGGGGCAGCTCATCCCTACCCCTGGGCCTCATGAGAGGGTCGTCTTCCTCCCCCACTTCCTCCGCGGACTGGGCTTTCCGCTCCATCCATTTGTCCGGGGGCTCATGTTTTACTACGGCCTGGATTTCCACGATCTGGCGCCGAACTTTATCCTCAACATCTCGGCGTTTATCGTCGTGTGCGAGGCCTTCCTCTGCATCTGGCCCCACTTCGGCATGTGGCTCAAGACCTTCAACGTCAAGCCGAAGGTTGTGAAGGGAACGCATAAGCGGAATGCGGAGGCGCGGAGGCGCCATGTTGGGCAAATTGCCCATCACGCGCGCCCTTGGCTCGGTCACGACCTTCGTGGACTCCGCCCCAAGGGGTGGCAATCGGGGTGGTTCTACATCACAAAAGGTTACGAGCGAAGCGGTTTGTGGATCATCGGTATCTAAACCCACGGAGGTAGAACCATCCCAGAGATATCGCATAAAGGGTTTAAAAAAAATGCCACAGTCGGGCGTCTGAGCGACGCCACATAAAGGGCTTTTAAAATAAATGCCACAGTCGGGCGTCTGAGCGACACCACATAAAGGGCTTTAAAAGAAATGCCACGATCGGGCGTCTGGCGACACCACATAAAGGGCTTTTAAAATAAATGCCATATCAAGGCGTCTGAGCGACACCACATAAAGGGCTTTAAAAGAAATGCCACGGTCGAGGCGTCGAGCGACACCACATAAAGGGCTTTTAAAATAAATGCCACAGTCGGGCGTCTGAGCGACACCACATAAAGGGCTTTAAAAGAAATGCCACAGTCGGGCGTCTGAGCGACACCTCATAAAGGGCTTTTAAAATAAATGCCACAGTCGGGCGTCTGAGCGACACCACATAAAGGGCTTTAAAAGAAAAAAAAAACAATCATAGTGATTATCCCGGAGGTAGAACCATCCCAGAGATATTCACTAATAACAATAATATCACGGGTTAGTCAACAATAATAATAATCATAATCATCAAAAGTCACAAGTCACAGTCCATGTTGTTCCATTAAGTTAATGACTTCACCTCCAAGACCGACACTAAGACCGACACTTGACCCGCCCTGCATCAGTAGTCCTTAACCATGGACACGGCTATTCAATAGGTTTTGATCTCTGCAGAGGATGTACTCTTTACCCACGAGTAACGGATTCCTTTAGTCCATCGACTAATTCCGCCACGGTCTTTTAAATGAAAACACACCGACTTGCACACACCCGCTTAACTCACGTGTGCCGAATCACCCACGACACTTGTCAAGCAAACTCTAAGTGGGAGGCTACAACCTCGAATAGCATGGGATCAAATTTATATCGCGCACTAAGGGGTGGCCTCCTCTCGGTCCCAACCGAAACACCCATGCCCCTGCACCGGATGGTGGCTTTAATCCATGGCCATGGTACCTCATCCCGCCCCTACATGACGGTGTGTGCTAGAAAGGGGTTGACAAATTATTGAACTGCACCCTTACATGGCAGGGACAAGTGGTAGCACTGAAACAAGTGTGGGGTTATCGAACAAGACTCGATCTACGGTCGACTCAGAGGTTTATAGTTCCCTGCATGACATGTATAACAAATATATTTCAACCAATCCAATCAACACTCATTATATCTTACCATGCCATACCGGACATACCCGTCCCGACGGAGACCGGCGACAAGCTCACACCTACCCAAGGCAGAGGCTTTCCCGGATTCCTCTCCGGCATGCATGCAAGATACATGAGGATGATTACCATCACAAGTATACTCATTTCCAACAGCATGGAAATCACCAATATGCATCCATGCAAATGATCATGTCATATGAAATAACGAGTCCTTCGAAAGAAGGTGGTGTTATAAACGTGTCAACGAACACACCAAAAATATTATGCCGGGGTTCAGAATGCTTGCCTTCAATGAGTGGTAAGGTGGGGTGCACTCCAAAATTTTTGAAAGTTTCTCCTCTCTTCAAAATTCCTATTTTAGCAATATAAAGAATTAACACACCAAATAAAACAGCACCAATAGTTGTTTGGGAAATTTTTCAAATAAATCTTAAAATAAACTAGACAATATTTGAGAGAGGTGGGAAAAAGAATTAATTCATTTGGAGCTATATTTTAAAAGATATAGCCACCAAAGTTTCGTCAACTGGTTTTAAAATAAAACAGAAAAAGAAAACGTTTCAGAGGGGAATACGCTTTCGAAGCGGGAAAACGTACTTTGGCTTTTTACGCTTTCACTTATCCAGCGTGGAGCGCGTGGGAGTCACTGACAGTGGGTCCAGGGGGCCCCACTAGTCAGGTTTGACTAGTCGCCTCCTCCCTTCCTCTCGCCCCGAGCCGAGGCGGAGTCCGCGATCGCCGCCGGCGATCGGGCGGCTCGCGGGCCCCGAGGGCGGGGATGGATCCGCACGACTGGGGCGGTTCCTCCGGTGGTCGTTGGGTCGGCGGGGACGAAGTGAGCTGCCGGCGGCGAAGCTCCATGGCGGAGGAGGCCGGTTGCGAAGTGACTTTTATGGGCGATGGCTCTTAACAAAATTGAGTAGGGGAAAAGGTTTACGGAGCACGGGGTTCTTGGCGAAGAGAACGAGAGGGGAGGCTCGAGGCGCCCGGCATTGGGCCAGGGCGGCGGCGGGGGCCTGCGCCGGAGGTCGCCGGAGGGGAAGATGACCTCCCGGCTTCGATTGGCTGCCTCAAGGGGTCCTAGGGAGTGTACGAGGTTCCTCCGAAGAACGTGCTCGGGGCCTCCTTAAATAGGCGCGCCGGGTCGGTTCGACGGTGGCATAGGGATAAGGTCGCCGCATGACCGTCTTCTTATCAGGCCGCAGAGCGACGTGGCGGCGACGAGGGCTTGCGGACAAGGTTGAGGAATAACTTGAGCTGTTCAGGGGCTGTGGCGAGCCGGGTGGCTTAGGGGCGCGACCCGGCAGGGGCGCTTCTGATCGTCGGTGTGCCGCCAAAGCTCTGAGTACTTTGAATGTACTCGCAAACATTTAGGACACAGGTATAATATAACAATGATGTGCTGTCAATGTTATATGCTCATGACGTCAGTCACAAAGATATATATATATATAACTCCGATGTATGAATATGCAATGTCATGAAAGTATATAAAAAAAAAGATTATGAAATAAATAACAAGAAATGCCGCAGTCGGGCGTCTGGGCGACACCGCATAAAGGGCTTTAAATAAAAATAATTATAGCGAATATCCCGGAGGTAGAACCATCCCAGAGATATCGCATAAAGGGTTTAAAAAAAATGCCACAGTCGGGCGTCTGAGCGACGCCACATAAAGGGCTTTTAAAATAAATGCCACAGTCGGGCGTCTGAGCGACACCACATAAAGGGCTTTAAAAGAAATGCCACAGTCGGGCGTCTGAGCGACACCACATAAAGGGCTTTTAAAATAAATGCCACGGTCAGGCGTCGAGCGACACCACATAAAGGGCTTTAAAAGAAATGCCACGGTCGAGGCCTGGCGACACCACATAAAGGGCTTTTAAAATAAATGCCAGTAGGCGTCTGAGCGACACCACATAAAGGGCTTTAAAAGAAATGCCAGGTCAGGCGTCTGGCGACACCTCATAAAGGGCTTTTAAAATAAATGCGAGATATTCACTAATAACAATAATATCACGGGTTAGTCAACAATAATAATAATCATAATCATCAAAAGTCACAAGTCACGGTCCATGTTGTTCCGGTTAAGTTAATGACTTCACCTCCAAGACCGACACTAAGACCGACACTTGACCCGTCCCTGCATCGTAGTCCTTAACCATGGACACGGCTATTCAATAGGTTTTGATCTCTGCAGAGGATGTACTCTTTACCCACGAGTAACGGATTCCTTTAGTCCATCGGGACTAATTCCGCTTCTGGTCTTTTAAATGAAAACACACCGACTTGCACACACCAGACTTAACTCACTCGTGTGCGGAATCACCCACGACACTTGTCAAGCAAACTCTAAGTGGGAGGCTACAACCTCGAATAGCATGGGATCAAATTTATATCAGCAAGACTAAGGGGTGGCCTCCCCTCTCGGTCCCAACCGAAACACCCATGCCCCTGGACCGGATGGTGGCTTTAATCCATGGCCATGGTACCCTCATCCCGCCCCTACATGCGGTGTGTGCTAGAAAGGGTTGACAAATTATCGAACTGCACCCTTACATGGCAGGGACAAGTGGTAGCACGAAACAAGTGTGGGGGTTACTGGAACAAGACTCGATCTACGGTCGACTCAGGAGGTTTATAGTTCCTTGCATGACATGTATAACAAATATATTTCAACCAATCCAATCAACACTCATTATATCTTACCATGCCATACCGGACATACCCGTCCCGACGGAGACCGGCGACAAGCTCACACCTACCCAAGGCAGAGGCTTTCCCGGATTCCTCTCCGGCATGCATGCAAGATACATGAGGATGATTACCATCACAAGTATACTCATTTCCAACAAAGATGGAAATCACCAATATGCATCCATGCAAATGATCATGTCATATGAAATAACGAGTCCTTCAAAGAAGGTGGTGTTATAAACGTGTCAACGAACACACCAAAAATATTATGCCGGGTTCGAATGCTTGCCTTCAATGAGTGGTAAGGTGGGGTGCACTCCAAAATTTTGAAAGTTTCTCCTCTCTTCAAAATTCCTATTTTAGCAATATAAAGAATTAACACACCAAATAAAACAGCACCAATAGTTGTTTGGGAAATTTTTCAAATAAATCTTAAAATAAACTAGACAATATTTGAGAGAGGTGGGAAAAGAATTAATTCATTTGGAGCTATATTTTAAAAGATATAGCCATCAAAGTTCAGTCAACTGGTTTTAAAATAAAACAAAAGAAAGCGTTTCAGAGAGGAATACGCTTTCAAGCGGGAAAACGTACTTTGGCTTTTTACGCTTTCACTTATCCAGCGGCGGGCCCCGAGGGCGAGGATGGATCCGCACGATCGGGCGGTTCCTCCGGTGGTCGTTGGGTCGGCGGGGACGAAGTGAGCTGCGGCGAAGCTCCATGGCGGAGGGAGGCCGGTGGCGAAGCGACTTTTGGCGATGGCTCCCGAACAAAATTGAGTAGGGGAAAAGGTTTACGAAGCACGGGGGTTCTTGGCGAAGAGAACGGAGAGGGGAGGCTCGAGAGGCGCCCGGCAGGCTGGCGATGGCGGCTGCGGTCGCCGGAGGTGGGGAAGATGACCTCCCGGTTCGATTGGCTGCCTCAAGGGGTCCTAGGGAGTGTCTTGAGGTTCCTCGAAGCAGGCGTGCTCGGGGCCTCCTTAAATAGGCGCTTCGAGGTCGGTTCGGCGGCGGTCGCGGATAAGGTCGCCGGCGGCCGTCTTCTTATCTTCAGAGCGACGTGGCGGCGAGGGCTTGCGGACAAGGTTGAGGAATAACTTGAGCTGTTCGGGGGCGGTGGCGAGCGGGGTGGCTTGGGCGCCGACCGTGGCGTGGCGCGCCATTCTGCGTCGTGTGCCGCCAAAGCTCGGTCGGACATGGGCGGCGGCCCCGAAGTTTAGATCGGCATCCCCACGCAGCTCACCTCCCGGAAAGAGAAGGGCAAGTTAAAATATAGTTGTAGTACAAAACCTCAAGTTGGACCAGAATGGAAATGAGGATGATTCACTCAAAATTTTCAAAGTGGGGCAATCCGTGGAGGTGGCGGGACTCCGAGCCTCCCGGAAAGAGAAGGGCCTGCATCAATAAGATGGTGAGCAATAGGCTCAGGCTCGTCGACGTGGTCCAAGTCCTGCTCATCCGGCGGATCCTCCCATGCCAAGAACGGGCATTCAATTTGTGATAGTTCAATCCGGAATAGCACCAGGCGCTAAGCGGGCTCTTCGATACAACATACGAAGGCGCCTGGAGGGTGCTGTTCAAGGGCGCCGAAGCCCCCGCATCCGCGACGGAAGACCGCGGATTCAGCTCGCAGTATCCAACTGACGAGGTAAGTGATTCAACCCCATTACGGGACACTTGTGATAATTAAATTGACTCCAGCAAGGTTTCATTCTGCCTCTTCCTTTGACAGGAATGGATGTAGAAGGCCAAGCTGCTTATCAGCCCGGCTCCTATGCCAGAAGATCCAGTGGATACCCGCTTAGCAGGGCTGCTGGTTCCGGCACCGCACGTGGTGCCGGAGAAGAAGGCCAAGAAGGTGGCCGCGGGGACTCGAAAGAGTTCCCGCATTCAGGCATCTGACGACGATGAGGACTCCTCCCCTGAAGACGAGGAGGAGGAGTATTCCCTCCCAGAGGAGGGAGAGAAGAAGAGGAAGCTTCCCCAATCGGGGAGGCCGAAGGGTCCAAGAGGGGGAGAACTATCCCCCCGGACAGTTTCGCCAACACCAGCGTTGGCGAGGATGAGTGGCCTCCAAGGGCCAGGCGTCCGGCCAGATCATAAGTACCCGGATCCTTTATATGCATATTTTTATGTCACATAGTGTCCTTCTAACGCCGCATTCCGTCCATAGTCCGGCCGATGATGATTTCCCCGACTCATCGAGCGGGTCGTTGGCCTCGTCGGATGTGAATTCACTTCCGACCGCCTCCACCCCACGCGCCGACGAGGACGCCGAGGTGGGATCCCAGAGAGGGACCCATCAGGAGGAGACTCCGGAGGCGCCGTCAGGCGACCTCCCGGACTTTGCGCCGGACTCTACCTCGGAACCCGCATTGCTTCCAGAGTCCGGCAAGCGGCCCCTTCGAAAGAAGGGCAAGACCGTGACACCGGCGGCCTCCGTCCAACCGGAGGCGCCGGATAACTTGCTGGAGGCGCTTAAAGGCGCTTCCATTGAGGAAGAACATCGCACTATCATGAGTGCGGTGATTCAAAAGGTTCAGCTCGCCAAAAGCGGGCTGACCGACGCCTGCAGCAGCCTTTTAACAGGCTTTGAGGTAAGAAGTTAAAATTATGTAATGTAATACCGCATAGACAGTAGCCCCTGATGCTTAGTTCGGTGTTCGGAAAGAAAAGCCGGACTGAGGATCTAACAAGATATTCGCAGGGTTGCTAAAAATATGTCAATATGGGTTTGCAGGCTACGCTGCTGGCCTCTGCCGCATTAACGACGGAGGTCGATAAGTTAAAGCAGGATCTCGAGCGGTCCGAGCAAGAGCTCGGCCATGCCAAGAGGCAGCTCGAGGAAAAAGAAGGTGAATAACACCACCTTGAATAAGTACCTTACAGAAAAGGATTTTGGTTGCAATAAAATTAACAAGGATAATCTGTGCATCGCAGGGGCCACTAACAAGGTGGCAGCCCTGAAGGATGCTGTGTCCACGGCCGAACGCAGTGCGGCCGCGAAACGGGCTGAGCGAGAAAAGCAAGAGGCACGGGTGGCGGAAGTTCGGCAAGAGCTCCAGGCTCTCATGGAAAAACATGAGAGTTTGGAGCGTGACTCCAAGACTCGAGAGTCCGAGCTTGCCTTGGCTCTCGAAAGTGCCAAGTCCGCCAAGGCCGAGGCCCGTAAGGCCCTTCAGGAGGTTGAGAACATAAAGAAGATAGCGGCGGGTAAGGCGTTTTTCATGCAAAGCAGGCATGTTAATGTGAACTACCTGACACTTACCCGCATTCGGAGCTCTCCAGGGGCGTTTGCAGATCTGCCGTGTAGTGCGTCTAATGTCGCCGCATTCTATCGTGGCGAGGAGGGGAGCTCGACGGAGAAGGTCTTCTGGTCTCAGTATACTGAGGCCGGCCATCCGGTGCCCCCAAGCAACCAGTTGAAGCAGCTGGTCGAACTCCACAAGGTAGCTGAGGAGGCCATGAAGGGCCTCATAGTCCGGCTGTGGCCTGGACAGGCCATGCCTGGTAGCTACTTTGGCCTCGTGCGGCGGCTGGTGGATGCATGCCCCAAGGTGGATGTAGTCAAGCGCTCCGCCTGTATCGAAGGCGCTCGTCGGGCCCTTGCCCGCATAAAGGTGCAATGGGGCAAATTGGATGCAGAGAAGCTTCTCACGAACCCACCGCCGCCGGGCAAGGAGTATCGCACGCCGGAGAAGTATTATAAAATTGTCCTGAAGGGAGCCTGCGATATTGCAGATGAGTGCTCCTGAAATGTAATCTTTGAGTGAACTCGCTGTTTATTTATCCTGTGCGCTGAAAACTTCGTTCATATGCGCCATGAGCAACGCTTGTTTAATTTAAAATATTACCTTCTGTGCGACCGTTTGTAAAATCTGAGAGATGGCAAGTCGTTGGCTTCAGCCCCCAAGCCACAAGTGCTGGGGTGTTCGGGATAAACTTGAGCACTCTTGTTCCTATTTTTGGGTCCATCTAGTGAGGCGCTCAACACGACGAACAAGGCAACCGGACTTATAATGCTTGAACACTCTCACTTAGCCATAGAATTCTATAATTTTAAATTTGGTGAAGCCCCGGTATTCGAAGACCGAATCCGGGGCGCTATCCACGCCTTCATCGGACATTATCCGGAACTTCGCTCGAAGCGGCGTGAGTCTTTAAGGACCCGAAAAAACCTCTCGAACAGCGACCAGTCTCTCGCCTTATCATGCCAGCCAGTTTTAGCTTTCTCCACTGAGGCGTTAGCCCGGCTCAACCGGGGCGCAATCGCAGTGGTTCTCCCAGTGCCACCTTAGCCGACAGAACAGAACATAAGGCACCAAAACGTGGGAGCCGGGCAAACCCAACTATTGACCCAAGACATGATTCGGACCCGATTCATATAATGCTATAAGTTCGGGGTGCCGCACTTGTGAAAGTGTTCGGACTTTATCACACCATAGAGTGGGGAACATAAGCCCCCGGTGTATTATGCCGTACCAAAATATACGGGTGCCAGATGTCATATAATGAGCATATATATATATATATATATAATGTAATGCAATTGCGATCATAAAGGTGCTGCATTATTAATGAAGTAAAAGTCTGCTAGTAGAGCGGACTGATACAAATAGTGCGGTAAGCAAGGGATTTGGACTAAATAAACATGTCCCCCTCCAGGGATGAGCTGCGGATTTGGTGTATATAATCGAATTTAATGCTCGTAATTGAGACCACCTGAGTGTTCGGCGCGGCCTTCTTTAGTCCCTGACTGTTGCATCATGAGTTTGGCAGGTTCACCGCCGGACAGGGCTTCTGGTTAACAGAGTCCTGTGTACAAAAAAGAAGAAAAATAATAAAAAAAGAGAGGCACATTTGCGAGCCCCCGGTGTGGTCGAACCGCACTCTGGGTCCGTTGTGATCGTGCCCCCTCCCCTGTGCCCATGGTATCTCCAAAGCGTAATGATGTACGCGGAGTGTTATTCTTGCGATCATACGCGGGCGAGGGTTGGAGCCGCATTGCTACGCATGCTCTGATCACGCCAGGTGGTATTGGTTGGCATTGCTCCGGGCGCGCTTTGCTGTATCCGGCCGTTTAACGGCCGGACTCGAGAATTGCCTTAGAAGGCTGCTCTGTACTTCTGCCGCGAGAGCCGTTGTATGTTCCTCCGTTCGGAGGGAGCGTTCCGTATTCCCATTGACCGTGATGACTCCACGAGGGCTTGGCATCTTGAGCTTTAGGTATGCGTAGTGCGGCACTGCGTTGAATTTGGCAAACGCGGTTCGTCCGAGCAGAGCGTGATAGCCGCTGCGAAACGGGACTATGTCGAAGATTAACTCTTCGCTCCGGAAATTATCCGGGGATCCGAAGACCACTTCCAGTGTGACTGAGCCTATGCAGTTGGCTTGCACTCCTGGTATGACACCTTTAAAGGTTGTCTTTGTAGGTTTAATCCTTGATGGGTCTATGCCCATTTTGCGCACTGTATCCTGATAAAGCAGGTTCAGGCTGCTGCCGCCATCCATCAGGACTCTCGTGAGGTAGAACCCATCGACGATTGGGTCTAAGACCAATGCGGCGAATCCGCCATGGCGTATGCTGGTCGGATGGTCTCTTTGATCGAAGGTGATCGGACAAGAGGACCATGGGTTGAACTTTGGGGCGACTGGCTCCATCGCATAGACGTCCCTTAGTGCGCGTTTCCTCTCCCTCTTGGGTATGTGGGTCGCGTATATCATATTCACCGTCCGTGCTTGTGGGGAAAACCCTTCATCCTCTGTTGTTCGGGCGGCGGGTCTCTTCCTCGTCGTCGCTATTTAGCCCCTTGTCATTGTTTTCAGCAATTAACTTGCCGGCCTGCTTGAACACCCAGCAATCTCTATTGGTGTGGTTAGCTGGCTTTTCAGAGGTGCCATGTATCCGCATAAGCGGTCGAGTATTCGGTCCAGATTGACGGACCGGAGTGGTTCTTTTAAATGGCTTCTTCCACGACGGGTTTAGAGCCTCGGAATCCGGCATTGACCGCCAGATCCTCCTTATCGCCGCCGTTAATTGGCGCTTGTTTTTGTTTCGACGTGACTGCCGTTGTTGTCCTTAGTATCCGGACTGCCGAATTTTTACGGAGATTGTTGCTGCGGGCTAGCAGTTGTCCTCTCCCGCACAAAAGCGGGTCATTAACAATGTGAGGGCTGCCATGGATTTCGCTTTTCCTGCCCTGTGCGGGCTAGCCATTCGTCCCGGATGTTATGTTTGAAGGCTGCAAGGGCCTGCGTCCGGACAATCGGCGATTTGATTTTCTTCGTCAAGAACCGTGTCGTAATTGTCCGCCGATTCGTCAGCTCTTGAATGATGTGGCTTAGGTCACCGGCGTCGTGGTCGCACATATGTGCCTTGGAAGTTATCAAGGAATGCGGCCTCGTGTCTTTAACACCCAATTGACTCTGCGGGCAGGCTGTTAAGCCAATGCCGAGCTGGTCCTTTAAGCTTGAGTGGGAGGTCCTTGATGGCGTGGAGATCGTCGCCGCGGGCCATATGGATGTGGAGAAGATAGTCTTGATCCAGACCGCGGGGTCTGTTGTGCCATCGTAAGATTCGATGTTTACGTGTTTAAACCCTTTGGGGATCTGATGGTCCATTACTTCATCAGTGAAGCATAGCGGGTGTGCCCTGGATTGAGCAATATCGCGACGCAGCTCGAGAGAGCGCTGTCTGCTGTGTTTGGCCCGGCCGGGGTTATTGTATCCGGCATGACGGTATTCGTCGTGGGTCGTAGGGCGCCCACGTGATCCATAGATGGATCTGGATTGCTTTGCTTTGTCCTCCAATATGTCTCGCAAGTCCGGCGCGTTCCCTCTTGGCTTCGTACTTTTGGAGCGATGCCAGGGTATGGTCTTGGCTGGGGGCCTGGATGCCTCTCTGTCACGACCACGGGGTGGTCGGTCAGCCATATCATGCGCTGGTGATGGAGGTACGTATGCTTCCTCCTCTAATCGGGGGAGCAGCTTGCGTCTTGGGTAACTTTTGGAGGGACGTTCGAGTTTATACTCTTCGGCCGCGAGGACCTCGGTCCATCGATCGGCCAGCAGGTCTGATCAGCTTGAAGCTGCTGCTGCTTTTCTTTAGGCTGTTTCTTTGTGGCGATAAGCCGCGCTTGAAGCGCTCTTGTTCGACGGGATCCTCGGTGCATTTAATTCGTCATCGTTGAGGCTTGCCGTCTTGGAGGGAGGCATATAGCTATGATCCTCAACCTCTTCGTCTCTCACCCCCTCATAAGGGCTTGCTTCGCATCCTCTGCGCTGAGTCTTCTTTGGAGGGGATTGTCTTCGGCACTCTCGGGGTATTATTATCTCTGTGCGGAATCTCCATTCTTCTTTGTGGCGAGATTTAGAGCGGCGCCCGACGCCGGCGCTTGGCGCTTGGGCTGTTTCTTTAAGGGATCTGCCTCATTGTTTCTTCGCCGTCCCCATCTTTTGGGGTATCCACCATGTATACGTCATATGACGGGTGGCCTTCCGAGTGCCCTATGGGCGCTGGTTCTGTTTCGCCTCTCCGCATCGTCGTCCATAGCGCCGATGTCTTTGGAGTCGTAGTCTAGCATGTCGGTTAGATAAATCGGCGGTGGCTACAAAGTGGGTGGTGGGTGGGCTCTGAATTTCTTCGTCGTCCAGATCCCAACCATCCCGCCATAATCCGCCAGACTCTCCGATAACGAGAGATACTTTAGTGAATTCAAGATATTGCCGAAGGCGAGCATTGGAAGATGTCCGGCGGTGAATTCCATAGCGGCGCCCAATCCGGATCGATTGGTAGGGCGCGGGAGGTTGAGTCCGCAAGGAGTCGGCGCCTCGGAATCACGAAGTTTCGCGGGGACAAGATTGGTGTTCGGCCCATCGCCGTGGATGTTGAAGCCCCCTGTGGCGTCTATCCACCGCCCTCGATCTGGGCGATCGGCTCGAGCTAAGCTAATGGGAGCGGACCGTGCAGCGACCACCAAGGCACTGCTCGCGGCAGAGCTAGATCATGCCCATCGTCACAAAGACGGCGCTTGGCGTGGGCTCGAGTCCGTCAAGATCAAGTCCCCGCGACGTCGGCCGTGAAGTTTAAGCTTCAAATCGACTGACGGCGGGCGTAGCTTCGATCTGCTCCGGATGGCTGCGAATTGGCCCGCATCGCGGCCGCCGAATCTGAAGATCTGTCCGGGAGAAAAGTCTCACCACGGACAGCGTTGCTGGTTGAAGATGCCATCAAGCCTATCGGTGACAAACACGAGGAACTCTCAATGAAAGCACCAATGTCGGTGTCAAAACCGCGGATCTCGGTAGGGGTCCCGAACTGTGCGTCTAGGCGGATGGTAACAAGAGACGAGGGACACGATGTTTTTACCCAGGTTCGGGCCCTCTCGATGGAGGTAAAACCCTACGTCCTGCTTGATTAATATTGACGATATGGGTATTACAAGAGTGGATCTACCACGAGATCAAGGAGGCTAAAACCTAGAAGCTAGCCTATGGTATGATTGTTGTAATGTATGTTGTCCTACGGACTAAAGCCCTCCGGTTTATATAGACACCTGAGGAGGCTAGGGTTACACAGAGTCGGTTACAATGGTAGGATATCTACATATCCGTATTGCCAAGCTTGCCTTCCACGCCAAGGAAAGTACCATCCGGACACGAGCCGGAGTCTTCAATCTTGTATCTTCGTAGTCTTGGAGTCCGGCGGATAATGATAGTCCGGCTGTCCGGACACCCCCTAGTCCAGGACTCCCTCACCTACTCCTGCTTGATTGATATTGATGATATGGGTAGTACAAGAGTAGATCTACCACGAGATCAAGGAGGCTAAACCCTAGAAGCTAGGCTATGGTATGATTGTTGTTCGTCCTATGGACTAAAACCCTTCGGTTTATATAGACACCGGAGAGGGCTAGGGTTACACAGAGTCGGTTACAATGGTAGGAGATCTACATATCCGTATCGCCAAGCTTGCCTTCCACGCCAAGGAAAGTCCCATCCAGACACGGGACGAAGTCTTCAATCTTGTATCTTCATAGTCTTGGAGTCCGTCCAATGATGATAGTTCGGCTATCAGGACACCCCTAGTTCAGGACTCCCTCACCTTGCGTGCCAACATGCTATTAAAATGATTGTGATGTGGTATGATGGGATGGTATCGTCCTTTGAATGAATTGAGTGACTCGACTTGGCACATGTTCACGCATGTAGTTGAAACAAATCAACATAGCCTTCACGATATTTATGTTCATGGTGGATTATATCCTACTCATGCTTGTACTCGGTGTAAATTAATTTTAATGCATGTTCATGACTGTTGTCGCTCTCTCAGTTGGTCGCTTCCCAGTCTTTTGCTAGCCTTCACCTGTACTAAGCGGGAATACTGCTTGTGCATCCAAACTCCATAAACCCCAAAGTTCTTTCATATGAGTCCATTATACCTTCCTATATGCGGTATCTACCTGCCGTTCCAAGTAAATTTGTATGTGCCAAACACCAAACCTTCAAATGAAATTCTGTTTTGTATGCTCAAGCAGCTCATTTTTCAACTAGGGATGTTTGTATCTTTCATGCTAGGTGGGTTATTCTCAAGAGGAGTGAACTCTGCTCCTCATTCACGAGAAAATGGCGGTAACCAGGATGCCCAGTCCCGTGATCAAAAAGATCAAAACAAATCAATATAATTAAGCAAAACTCCCCCAGGGCTGTTGTTGGTTGGAGGCACTCATTGTTTCGAGCAAGCCATGGATTGATGCTTGTTGGTGGTGGGGGAGTATAAACTTTTACCATTCTGTTTAGGAACCGCCTATAATGTATGTAGTATGGAAGATATCGCCATCTCATAGTTGTTGCGTTGACATTGAAAGTATGCCGCTCAAAATGTTATTCATCTCTATTTTAAAATCGAGCTTTGGCACCTCTACAAATCCCTGCTTCCCTCTGCGAAGGGCCTATCTATTTACTTTTATGTTGAGTCATCGCCTTCTTATTAAAAAGCACCCGCTGGAGAGCACACTGTCATTTGCATTCACTACTATTAGTTTATATTGGGTATGACTTGACTGGATCTCTTTTACCATGAATTACAATGTTTAGTCAGTCCTTTATCTTTAAAGGTGCTCTGCATTTATGTTTTGCGGTCTCAGAAAGGGCTAGCGAGATACCATCTTGTTATATCATAATATGATTGTTTTAAGAAAGTGTTGTCATCCGAGTTTTATTATTATCGCTCGCTAGCTGATTATGCCATTGATGTGAGTAAATGTGAGACCTAAGTGTTATTGTGAATATGGTTAGTTCATAATCTTTGCTGAAAACTTGAATGCTGGCTTTACATATTTACAACAACAAGAGCAAATAGAGTTTGTAAAAAAAATTATCACTTTCAGTTTATCAACTGAATTGCTTGAGGACAAGCAAATGATTAAGCTTGGGGGAGTTGATACGTCTCCAACGTATCTACTTTTCCAAACACTTTTGCCCTTGTTTTGGACTCTAACTTGCATGATTTGAATAAAACTAACCCGGACTGACGCTGTTTTCAGCAGAACTGCCATGGTGTTGTTTATTGTGCAGAAAACAAAAGTTCTCGGAATGACCTGAAAATCCACGAAGATAACCTTTGGAAAATATAAAAAATACTGGCAAAAGAATCAAGGCCAGAGGCCCACAACCTGTCCACGAGGGTGGGGGCGCGCCCTTCCCCCCTGGGCGTGCCCCCTGTCTCGTGGGTCCCCTGATGCTCCACCGAGCTCAACTCCAACTCCATATATTCCGTTTCACGGAGAAAAAAAATCTGAGAGAAAGTTTCATCACGTTTTACGATACGGAGCCACCGCCAAGCCCTAATCTCTCTTGGGAGGGCTGATCTGGAGTCCGTTCGGGGCTCCGGAGAGGGGGATTCCTCGCCGTCGTCATCATCAACCATCCTCCATCACCAATTTCATGATGCTCACCGCCGTGCGTGAGTAATTCCATTGTAGGCTTGCTGGACGGTGATGGGTTGGATGAGATTTACCATTTAATCAAGTTAGTTTTGTTAGGGTTTGATCCCTAGTATCCACAATGTTCTGAGATTGATGTTGCTATGACTTTGCTATGCTTAATGCTTGTCACTAGGGCCCGAGTGCCATGATTTCAGATCTGAACCTATAATGTTTTCATGAATATATGTAAGTTCTTGATCCTATCTTGCAAGTCTACAGTCACCTATTATGTCTTATGATCCGACAACCCCGAAGTGACAATAATCAGGATACTTCTCGGTGATGACCATAGTTTGAGGAGTTCATGTATTCACTATGTGCTAATGTTTTGTTCCGGTTCTCTATTAAAAGGAGGCCTTAATATCCCTTAGTTTCCACTAGGACCCCGCTGCCACGGGAGGGTAGGACAAAAGATGTCATGCAAGTTCTTTTCCATAAGCACGTATGACTATATTCGGAATACATGCCTACATTACATTGATGAATTAGAGCTAGTTCCGTGTCACCCTATGTTATAGCTATTACATGAGGAATCACATCCGACATAATTATCCATCACTAATCCAATGCCTATGAGCTTTTCACATCTTGTGCTTCGCTTATTTACTTTTCCGTTGCTACTGTTAAAATTACTGCAAAACTGTTATCTTTACTTTTGCCACTGTTACCATTACTATCATACTACTTTGCTACTAAATACTTTGTTGCAGATACTAAGTTATCCAGGTGTGGTTGAATTGACAACTCAACTGCTAATACTCAAGAATATTCTTTGGCTTCCCATGTGTCGAATCAATAAATTTGGGTTGAATACTCTACCCTCGAAAGCTGTTGCGATCCCCTACACTTGTGGGTTATCAGTGAGCCATTCGGCCTCTCGCACAACACCATGCTTTCGACAAAAAAAACTGGTCGGGTCGCTTCGGCTATGCTCGTGGCTCGCTCTGGCATTCTGCGCATTAAAGAAAATACGAATCCTGATGTTACTCCGATGGCTGGAGAATTAGATGTGAGGTAACTATTTCATGTCTAGATGAGAAATAGCAAAACTGATTTGGATGTGTATTTGGGCCATGCAAAATTAAACAGAATTGATAAGAAAACTTAGAATGTCTTATGGACAGTTGATTTCAAAACACAAATCTTAAAGCTAGGATATTAGCCAAGTCAGCCTTTCCTTTTTGTTCGGAACTCCCCATGATGTGTTTGGTTTGAGGGACATGCTACGGTAGTTGAGGGTACTCCAACCAGCTGGCTAGGGATGGCCCTTTTTCTGTTTGGTTGGATGGGTGGCTTATCCCATGTTTTGATTGGTTCAAAGGATGAAATATGGTTGAGGACAACCATCGAAGTTTTTGGGTCGAGTAATGAATGAAGGATAGGGTTGTGGTAACATTGTTGACTTGAGGTGGTGAGATTACACTCATGATTTGCGCTTTTTCAATGGAAGGACAATAAGATACGTACAGTCACAATTTAAGATAATATTTATTTCACAGCAGACCAAAACAAACACAAACTTTGAACTTCATCACATACAAATAGTTCAACGTTCCATATATAATAGGCCAACCCCACACCGCAAGGGGGACAGTCTGATCGCAGCTTGGGGAACGGATGTCGGCCAGTTGCATGTCTACCGCTAAATCTTTAACTGCACAAGGGTACATCGGGTACTGCAACCGTGAATTTGTTTCCTATATATTTTTTGTTTTCTCATTCTTTTTATCCTCACTTTTCTTTTTTCCATTTTTATTTTTCTTCTCCTATTTTATCATTTTTATTTCTTCCATTGTTTATCCGGTTAATTTCTTCTTTTTTTCCTTTGTAATCATAATCATTTTTAGAAATATATTTTCTTGTGTGTATATTATAAAAAAAATACATGTTTAAGTTTTTTTCCAAAATACATAGTGAACATTTTTCCAATATGTGGTGAACATTTTTTTCAATACTCGATGAACATTTTTTAGAAATGTGCATGCAATTTTTAGTAAAATATTCTCGCATTTTAAAAAGTGTTTATGTATTTATAAAATATACCTATATTTTTAAAAAAGTGTTCATGTAATTTATAAATATTCAGGCATTCTTAAAAATTATTCATGTAATTTTAGAAAAAAATTACACACTTCTTCACAAGATGTTCATGCAATTAAAAATGGTGTACACATTATAATGCCTCTCTGTGGGTGTGTGTTAATAAAAATGGTGTGCACTCCAACACATAGGGAAGAAAGTTCATGTACTAGCTCATGAGCAAGGCATCCAAATCCCGTTTAACTAGAACCGATGAGCACACAAGAACATAACTCAGACCCGGAGACAAGGCAAAGCCAACACGTCAAGATCGTCAGACAAGGAGGAAAATAGACTAGAGCACATAGGGATGACGTCAGTCAACTGTGATTTAATCAAGGTGTGCCCTAGCCAGATTCCGATTTTGTATTGTAGACATTGATAATTTTTTCTGTAAATTTAATGAAATATAGAAAATTTTAACTCGTAAATATTTATATGCGTGAAACAATACATAGACAATGACACTACATAAAGATCCCTTAATCAAGACACACTGAAATTTTGCCAAAATTTCACCAACATCTAGATAGAGAGCCACAAAACATTTGTGTCTCAAAAATGAAAAGGGCATACATTTTCCGTGGCAAACTTAAACTTCTGTGACACTAACAACAAACCATCAACTAAAGACTCTTTCAGTCGTTACAAGGGTTAGCTTCTATTGGTTCCTCTGTTCACTTCTTTTTTTCGAGGAGAGGTTCTCATGTTCCCTCAAAGACACCTTATGTTCTTCTGAAAGAAGCCTTATGCCCAATAAATATTGCATAATTTGAAAATTTTCATTTGTAATTTTTTTCCTCGGGCAATAATTGGGTGGTTGGTATTCAGCCAGTTTTTATATATGCCTGCAATGTATTTTCTACATATCTTTGTTTTCATATGATTAACTCTCTGTTTACATAAAGAAAGAAGATTGCGATTCTCCGAGCCAGCTTTGAAGCATTTCTTTCCTTAGCACCACTTTGTAAAGAATAGTTTTCCTTGTACAAATCACCAGTATGCGTGCAAAATAGCAGCACAACACGAAATCGCCATCTTCTAGCCTTAAAATAGAGGCAAATACAATGCACATTTTTGTTGCCTCCATTATATTATTACATTTTTAAATTTTGTTCCTTCTATATTCAAGTAATTCCTTCTTAGGGTAAACTAAAACATGGCATTGTTATACGTGCAATATGATTACTCAAATCCCTTTTAACAACGGCCAACAAGCACACAACAACATACTCCCTTCATCTCATAATGTAAAAAAACATTTTTCAAGCTGCTTTAGCTTAAAAAATGAACTTATATTATAGGACGAAGGGAGTAACTCAGACCGGGAGACAAGGCAAAGCCAACACGTCAAGATAGACGGACAAGGAGAAAAATAGGTACCCGATTTTGTATTATAGACATTGATTATTTTTGCTGTAAATTTATTGAAATTTCTATAACTCGTAAATACTTATATGCGTGAAACAATACATAGACAATGACACTAGCTACATAGATCCGTTAATCAGTACACGCTGAAATTTTTGCCAATTTTTCACCAACATCTTGGTAGAGAGCCACAGTACATTGTGTCAAAAATAAAAAAAGCACCATATTTTTCCCTGGCGAAACTTATGTGTCACTAACAACAAAACAAAACATCAACTGCAGACATTGTTTCAATCGTTGGTTGGGTCTTCTAGAGGGTATACTTCTGGCCGGTGAACCATTTGGCCTCCTTGTCCTCCTCGCCGTTCATCTTCTTCGCCGACTTGGCGCCGGGGGGTGGCACCGCGATCGAGCCACGGCGGCCCAAGAACCGAAGCACATGCTCGCTAGCACTCTTCCCCTTGGCCGAAGAACCCGCCGCCGGCGCCGGTGCAGGGGGCGGCGTCTCCACGGGCTTGCCGTCAATCCTCATCCCGACGCCGACGAACCGCCGCTCGCTACCGTGTGCGAAGTCTTGGCATGGGGCGGCGGCGACTTTCAGTGGCACCGGAGCAGGAGGCTGCACGTAGTCGAGCGGCGTCGCGAAGTCGACCTCGCAGTCGGTGTCGAGGGTGGAGACGGCGTCGGCGGGCTTGGCCTCGACGACGTCGAGGAGGTACCGCCTGTCCCCCTCGGCGACGGTGATCGTGTCGCCGACCGTCAGGCACGGCGTGTTCTGTCTGACGTTGAACTCGAGCAGCTGCTTGAGGTCCTTGGTGAGGGCGGGCACGTACACGAACCCCTCCTCGGCGCCGAACTCGAGCATGCCGCAGTTGGTGGCCTCGAGGGTGGCGGCGTTCTGGACCCGGAACATGAGCGGGTACTCCACCAGCGCCGAGTTGATCCGGTCCAGCGCCGACGCCGGCATCATGACCCGGTTGCCGTCGTCCGCACCCGCCTTGCCGAAGAGGGCCATGGGGCGGCACCGGAGGTACTGCGCCCACCCGATCCGCGACCGCTGCTGCCGCAGGTACGCCTGCCACGCCTCCCCCGCCTGCCACTGCATCGACGATGATCCAGCCGCCACTGCCTCCATGAGAAAAGATCAAATCAAATCACAAGATGGATCTGAAGTTTAGAACGAACTCGATGGATGGATAGATGGATGGATCAATCTGCGAGTCGAGGCGTGGGTTTGCGCCCGCTTTTATCGATGCGTTTCGCGGGTGCTACGGTCGGTTCTGTCCGAGTAGAACCGGGGGCCGACTACCATACGGTGTCGTGCGTTGCGTGACTCGCTCGTTTGGTTTGTTCCGGGGTGATTTTGATCGCTAGCTGCACGCGCCTCCCCTTTTTGCGCCTTCGCTTCGTGCGTTGACTTGAGTTGACGCGATACAGAATCACGTGCTTGAATGGACGACGGATGGAGTCGACTGGCTCACTCCAGGTACTATAGCTCTCTCCTAGTAGCTAATAGCTAGCTCACTCCAGGTACATCGATCCATGCATCTCTCCTCTCGCACGTCACCGATCCAAGTCCGAGGACCTCTCTCCACAGCGCACCAATCGGCTGAGTAGGGACATCACGACGCGTTGGTGCAAAACGCCACATCATCGATCCGCACATCTCTCCGCACGCATGCATGCACGCGACCTCAATCCAACTCGACTCGATCCAACAATAGGCCAAAAGACACCTCCGCCTCTTTTCGCAGCGGCCAATACATACAACCCATCTGCACCGTTCATCGATCCATGGACGTCCCCAACGTAGTCGCCGCTCCTTCCCTCCTACCTGTGCTTCTTCTTCTTCTTTCTATCCATGCCACTACACGCACACACGGGGTGCTCGTTCGGCCCAATGATAGCTTCTCCTACCCTGGCCTCAGCCAAGTCACGCGGACGCAGGGCCCGTCGGACGATGCTCTTGGTGCCCCGTCCATCCACCTCCCACGCGCCCAGTGGTCACCAAACGGCCCGCGCATACCTCCAACACATGGCATGGCTCATCTTTCATCTTGCATGCCATATGCATTCATGCTCACCATCAACATTATTAGGCTTCGCTCTCGCTAGGGTTCTCTCCTCTCGGTGCCCGCCGCCGTTGACACAACATTATTAAGCTTCTCTCTCGCTAGGGTTCTCTCCTCTCGGTGCCCGCCGCCGTTGACACAACATTATTAGGCTTCTCTCTCGCTAGGGTTCTCTCCTCTCGGTGCCCGCCGCCATTGACACAACATTATTAGGCTTCTCTCTCGCTAGGGTTCTCTCCTCTCGGTGCCCCCCGCCGTTGACAATACCATCGACGCCGATCTCCCTCTCTCGCCCTGACGCTCGGGCCGACCACGGGGCAACCTCCACATTGCTGCCCGGCCTTGGCTAGGGTTTGGGAGGAAACGCTCCAGTGCCGCCTCGTCCCTCGGGGAGCCTAGGGTTCAGATGGCGGCGCCGTCTACTTCACGCACGCAGAAGGAAAAGGAACTAGAGGAGATGATGGCTGAACTTGGGATCGTTGAGGAGCAATTTGATGACCTAGTTTTTGAAGATGTGGTGCCGGATGCTGCTGCCAATCCCAGTTGGCTCGCGATAGGCAAGGTACACACATCTAAGGAGTATGGCGACTTCTGGTTCTACAAGAACATGAGGAGTGAGTGGGATTTAGCACAACCAGTGAAATTCAGATCTTTGGGTGATAATCTATATACTATGCAATTTTCTTGTTTGGGAGATTGGATCAAGGTGATGGAGGGTGGTCCGTGGGCTTTTAGAGGACAGCCGGTGGTACTTGCGGTCTATGATGGTTTCACAAAGCCATCTCTCATCGATTTGAACAGCTTCAAAATCTGGATCCAAATACATGATCTGCCCGATGGGTATGGTCCTTTGGTAAAACCCTTGGCTGCTAAGGTGGGGGCGGTGTGCGAGGATGAAGATGACCCTGGAGACTTTGCTGGTAATTTCTATAGGGCTGGGGTTACCCTGGATGTGAGAAAGCCTCTTAAAACCATGTCTCCATCGTGAAAAAGCAGAAAAGGCAGATTTTCAAAGTAAAGTATGAACGCCTTCCGGATTGGTGTGCGGTCCGTGGCATGATTGGTCACTTATATACGGAGCATGGAGATGGTGTTCATGACAAAAAAGCATTGATTTTCAGAGAGCTGATAGCAGCTTGGAGTATGAGGGGAGGAAATAGAGGAGGGGGTTGAACCCAGGAAACGGGTGAGAACTCTGCAAAAACAACGTCTCAGGCTGCTGCTATGGACTTAGATAAACGGACAGAGAACGAGCTTGGGACGGAGATTTGAGCAGAAGAGGGAGTGGATGCAAGTGCCTCGGGCAAGATCCCTTAAGGATGTTTTGTCCTTGCGGGGCGGGACTGTTCGGCAAGTCCGCCGCCAAGCAAGATTTGAAGAGATCAAAATCGGATAACTCAAGTAAGGCCGTGGCTACTACCAATGTGCAGAAGAATTCCTCATCTTTGGCGGGCTCCCATGAGGAGCGCCGCCGGAATTAATGGATCTCATGAGCTGGAACTGCCGGGGAGGGGGGAATCTCCGGACAGTTCGCGAGTTAGCGACGCTAGTGCAGTCGCATTCCCCCAGGATGATGTTTTTGTCTGAGACAAGACAGAAAGAAGACAAAATGAGGAGATTGAGAGGCCGGCTAAGTCTGAAAGGCTTTAGTAGTGTGGACAGCAATGTTATGCATCGGTCCTACTACTACTACTACTAAAATACGTACTAGAGTACTCCTACTACTATAGCTCTCTCCTAGTAGCTACTAGCTCACTCCAGGTAAGTCCGAAGACCTCTCTCCACAGCGCACCAATCGGCTGAGTCGGGACATCACGACGCGTTTGTGCAAAACGCCACATCATCGATCCACACATCTCTCCACACGCATGCCAGCGACCTCAATCCAACTCGACTCAGATCCAACAATAGGCCAAAAGACACCTCCGTCTCTTTTCACGGCGGCCAATACATACAACCCATCTGCATCGTTGATTCATGGACGTCCCCAACGTAGTCGCCGCTCCTTCCCTCCTACGTGTGCTTCTTCTTCTTCTTTCTATCCATACCACTACACGCACACACGGGGGGCTCGTTCGGCCCAATGATAGCTTCTCCTACCCCGGCCTCAACCAAGTCACTCGGACGCAAGGCACGTAGGACAATGCTCTTGGTGCCCCGTCCATCCATCTCCCACGCGCCCAGTGGTCACCAAAGGACCCGCGCATACCTTCCAACACACAGCATGGTTCATCTTTCATCTTGCATGCATGCATGCTCACCATAAACATTAGGCTTTGGCCGCACCTTAGAGTCGATAGTTTTATAAAATGTCACCCTTCAGGCCAAGCCATTCATTCTCCAGTTTTAATACCTCGTCTCAATTACACACGGTGCCGCCTTAGCCAATAAATAGCTCACGTGGGTGGGTCTAATAAAGATAATAATTTCAAGTAAATTGGCCAACCTTTGTCCCGGGGCGTCCTATGATTCTATATGAATGACTTGGCTCAACTCTGGTGATGGGTGGTACGGAATGGTATTTCTTCCTTATCGCCTCGGGTGGGAGGTGGACCGGAGAAAATTTTATCCTTTTTTTATTACCAGGCCACATCTAGAAATCAATTGTCGTAATTTTACAAGAAAAGGCGGCCCTCTTAGTGTCACTTTTCGGACTCGAACAAACATTAAGTAATCCAGTGCCATTTTTTTTGCATCGTACTACCTTGGATTGTAACGACCCACAACATGTTTATTTTTTGCATCTCTTAACAAAATTCATGTTGATGACCTTTTTGTGTTTTATGCCCTCCTAATAGCAGCCTTTTCAAAATACTCAAATATGATATGATACAGCGCCACCCATGACGACCTATCTCCATTGGAAATAGTTGATGGAGACAATTATGGATTTGATTGAATTTCTCTTACATGGCCAAACTTGCTGTGAGTATATTATCTCAACAATGCCAAATCAGTCCATTGAATTTACAAGACTTGCCATGTGGGTACCTACACTGACATTAATTAGCCGACATTAATTGGCGCAAGATTATGTTACATGGGATATAAATTGTCGGTCCAAAATGGTCAAGACTCCCAAAATGGTCAAGACTCCCGACTACAAAACCATTTAATCTCGTGCTTTAGTATTTTATGTGCAATCAGATCATAGTATTGCGACCCATGTCACAACTAGTTAGGATGTTTTCTCACCGGATAAGACTTTTTTACATGCATACATTCAAGAATTATTATAATGGAAGCTTCCCATCAAAGAGAAGGAAATTTTCAACCACATATAATCATCTCATTTATCCAAGATAGGCGACTCGAATATATACTATCACAGATAAATTAAGGATGTTTGTCTGATTTGGATGGAAATTTTTGGAAATAAGAAGGCACATGTGATAATGAATCTTTGTTTCAGCCTGGATCGAATAGCCACATGTGATACCACATGCATGCCTCACATCAATGACAATGTTGAAGATCTATCTACTCCATCACCTAAGACAGACATGTTTTATTATGTTGAAATACATAGTAATAATCAACAATTAAGGTTGACCATGACCCCATTTCGCCCGGAGGAAGCTCAGCCCATGACCTATTTGTAAATTTTATTCAACTTGTAAGTTTGCATTACAAAAAACTCACACAAAAAGGTCACGTGGTTAGTCAAGTGCTTCATAGGTATGTATTCTCCTGTTGTCGGTCAATCTATCTTCATATATAAGTCTATCTTGAATAACGTCAGATCTACAACTTCTACAGCTGATCTACCTCAAATTGCACATACATATACAAAGACGGCGCCCCGATCTGTGGGGAACCCTAACCGAAACGGATGTTCTCCCCGAGCCCCCTCTTCATTTCCTCTGTTGTGTGGCTCAGTTGAATCTTCCACCGAAATGTTTTGGGTCTCTATCTCGCTCCCATCTAGCCCCTCTCTGTTCTATAGTTCAAAAGAAATGATAAAAAATATTCTTGTTCCGTCGATGTTTCCCATAATACTTTAGAGCATCCAAAATGTCCCGCTGAAAATATCTCTAAATTATAGATATCACCCGCTCGCGCTATAAAATTGAGGCCCAAGAGATCAATAGCTCGTTATTCAACCCGCATGTTGTTCCTCTACCCTAATCCACCCCTCTCCCATTATTGTTAATGTAGCCACCACGACGCAGACACACACATTTCACCTCCACCTTTTTGACATGCACACCCAAACGGTCGGATTAACTCTCTTGATTAGTCATCCAAACGGTCAGAGCAGCGCATGTTGTTACTGGACTATTTTTTCACATAAATGAACGGTTGGCATGCATGAGGCCATCCAAAAGTGTCCAGAGAAAACAATGGCGTACCTTCAAAAAAAGAAAAAAGAGAAAACAATGGCGTGAGAAGCACCCAATTGTATTAAGCTAAAACTCAACCTAATTACCAAACATATAGTAGGTACAAGGTAGGTAATTCATTCTAGCACGCAAATCACAAATTAACCCATAGACAAGCAGGTCCCACGTGTCAGAAAAACGTGGAGTGTATAGTTTTTTTATTTCATATATTTACTCCGAACATGATTTATTATACATAGATATATTTTCCAAATTTAATTCATTAAGAAAAGAAACTCATGATGCAATCTTGGGGCCGCCGAATGTGGGCAGGTGGGTGAGATCGGATTGAGGGTGGCAATCGATCCTTGCAGGGGTGAGATTGACCAGTCAATCAAAACGCATGGTTTGATTTACTATTATGTTTAATTGGTGGAGTCAAGACTCGGTCCATTCCGTGGCATCTACGTGGCGTCCAATATGGACGGACAACTTTGATGGGCTTGAAAGGTGGATCGATTCGTGGCAGGTGGCGAGTGACCAATGAGAAATCGAGAATCCACTCACTCATAGGGGATTGATCTGTGGGAGATCAGAATGAAACAATCAACAATGAGCATCATGAAACCGAAACGTCTGTAGCGTGATGCACATACCATCCTGTGTGCCCAATTATAGGGGTTCTAAATGGTCGACTTCCTCCCTCACAAAAAAAATGTTTCTACCCTGAGAACCAACCCACCGGTCCGATCTGTTCATGGGGCGGGTTGTGCACTGGATGTTGGGGAACGTTGCAGAAAATTAAAAATTTTCCTACGGTTTCACCAAGATCCATCTATGAGTTCATCTAAGCAACGAGTGAAAGGAGAGATGCATCTACATACCACTTTGTAGATCGTGTGCGGAAGCATTCAAAAGAACGGGGTTGAGGTAGTCGTTCTCGTCGTGATCCTATCACCGGAGATCCTAGCGCCGAACAGACGGCACCTCCACGTTCAACACACATACGGTCAACATCACGTCTCCTTCATCTTGATCCAGCAAGGGGGGAAGAAGAGGTTGATGATGATCCAACAGCACGACGGCGTGGTGGTGGATGCAGCAAAACTCCGGCAGGGCTTCGCCAACCAACTGTGGGAGGAGGAAGAGGTGTAGCAGGGGGAGGGAGGCGCCAAGACTCAGGGGTGCGGCTGCCCCTCCCTCCCCTCCGTTTATATAGGCCCCCAGGGGGGCGCCGGCCCCTGGAGATCTGATCTCCCAGGGGGGGCGGCGGCCAGGGGGTGGAGTGCCCCCAAAGGCAAGTGGCCCCCCACCCTAGGGTTTCAACCCTAGGCGCAGGGGGTGGGCCAAGGGGGGCGCACCAGCCCACTATGGGCTGGTTCCCCTCCCCACTTCAGCCCATGGGGCCCTCCGGGATTGGTGGCCCCACTCGATGGACCCCCGGGACACTTCCGGTGGTCCCGGTACAATACCGGGTGACCCCGAAACTTTCCCGATGGCCGAAACAACACTTCCTATATATATAATTCTTTACCTCCGGACCATTCCGAAACTCCTCGTGACGTCCGGGATCTCATCCGGGACTCCGAACAACATTCGGTTTGCTGCATACTCATATTCATACAACCCTAGCATCACCAAACCTTAAGTGTGTAGACCCTACGGGTTCGGAGACACGAGACATGACCGAGACGACTCTCGGCAATAACCAACAGCGGGATCTGGATACCCATGTTGGCTCTACATGCTCCTCGATGATCTCATCGGATGAACCACGATGTCGAGGATTCAAATAACCCGTATTCAATTCCCTTTGTCAATCGATGCGTTACTTGCCCGAGACTCGATCGTCGGTATCCCAATACCTCGTTCGGTCTCGTTATCGGCAAGTCACTTTACTCATCAGTAATGCATGATCCCGTGACCAAACACTTGGTCACTTTGAGCTCATTATGATGATGCATTACCGAGTGGGCCCAGAGATACCTCTCCGTCATACGGAGTGACAAATTCCAGTCTCGATCCGTGTCAACCCAATAGACACTTTCTGAGATACCTGTAGTGCACCTTTATAGTCACCCAGTTACATTGTGACGTTTGATACACCCAAAGCACTCCTACGGTATCCGGGAGTTACACGATCTCATGGTCTAAGGAAAGGATACTTGACATTGAAAAAGCACTAGCAAACGAACTACACGATCTTGTGCTATGCTTAGGATTGGGTCTTGTCCATCACATCATTCTCCTAATGATGTGATCCCGTTATCAACGACAACCAATGTCCATAGCCAGGAAACCATGACTATCTGTTGATCAACGAGCTAGTCAACTAGAGGCTTACTAGGGACATATTATGGTCTATGTATTCACACGTGTATTACGATTTCCGGATAATACAGTTATAACATGAATAAAGACAATTATCATGAACAAGGAAATATAATAATAATCTTTTATTATTGCCTCTAGGGCATATTTCCAACAGTCTCCCACTTGCACTAGAGTCAATAATCTAGTTACATTGTGATGAATCGAACACCCATAGAGTTCTGGTGTTGATCATGTTTTGCTCATGAGAGAGGTTTAGTCAGCGGATGTCGACATTCAGATCCGTATGTACTTTGCAAATATCTATGTCTCCATCTTGAACATTTTCACGGATGGAGTTGAAACGACGCTTGATGTGCACGGTCTTCTTGTGAAACACAGGCTCCTTGGCAAGGGCAATAGCTCTAGTGTTGTCACCGAAGAGTTTGATCGGCCCCGACGCATTAGGTATGACTCCTAGGTCGGTGATGAACTCCTTCACCCAAATTGCTTCATGCGCTGCCTCCGAGGCTGCCATGTACTCCGCTTCACACATAGATCCCGCCACGACGCTCACGCTTACGGTTTGCACCACTTCTCGCTCCACCATTCAACATATACATGCATCCGGTTTGTGACTTAGAGTCATCGGATCGTGTCGAAGCTAGCGTCGATGTAACCCTTACGACGAGCTCTTCGTCACCTCCATAAACGAAACATGTCCTTTGTCCTTTTCGGTACTTCGGGATATTCTTGACCATTGTCCGGTGTTCCTTGCGGGATTACTTTGGTACCTTCCTACCAAACTTACGGCAAGGTTTACATCAGTGCGGTACACAACATGGCATACATAATAGATCCTATGGTGAAGCATAGGGATGACACTCATCTCTTCTTTATCTTTTGCCGTGGTCGGGCATTGAGCCGAGCTCAATCTCACACCTTGCAACACAGGCAAGAACCCTTTCTTGGACTGATCCATTTTGAACTTCTTCAAAATCTTATCAAGGTATGTGCTTTGTGAAAGACCTATGAGGCGTCTCGATCTATCCCTATAGATCTTGATGCCTAAAATGTAAGCAGCTTCTCCAAGGTCCTTCATTGAAAAACACTTATTCAAGTAGGCCTTAATGCTGTCCAAAAGTTCTATATCATTTCCCATCAAGAGTATGTCATCTACATATAATATGAGAAATGCTACAGAGCTCCCACTTACTTTCTTGTAAATGCAGGCTTCTCCATAAGTCTGCATAAAACCAAAAGCTTTGATCATCTCATCAAAGCAAATGTTCCAACTCTGAGATGCTTGCACCAGCCCATAAATGGATCATTGGAGCTTGCATACTTTGTTAGCATTTTTAGGATCGACAAAACCTTCCGGCTGCATCATATACAGTTCTTCCTTAAGATGTCCGTTAAGGAATGCCGTTTTGACGTCCATTTGCCATATCTCATAATCATAGTATGCGGCAATTGCTAGCATGATTCGGACGGACTTCAACTTCGCTACGGGAGAGAATGTCTCATTGTAGTCAACCCCTTGAACTTGTCGATAACCCTTAGCGACAAGTCGAGCTTTATAGATGGTAACATTTCCATCCGCGTCCTTCTTGTTCTTAAAGATCCATTTGTTTTCTATCGCTCGCCGATCATCGGGCAAGTCTGTCAAAGTCCATACTTTGTTTTCATACATGGATTCTATCTCGGATCGCATGGCTTCAAGCCATTTGTTGGAATCTGGGCCCGCCATCGCTTCTTCATAGTTCGAAGGTTCACCGTTGTCTAATGACATGATTTCCGTGACGGGTTGCCGTACCACTCAGTGCGAATGTGTCCTTGTGGACCTACGAAGTTCAGTAGCAACTTGATCCAAAGTACCTTGATCATCATCATTATTTTCCTCTCAAGTCGGTGTAGGCATCACAGGAACATTTTCCTGAGCTGCACTACTTTCCTGTTCAAGAGGTAGTACTTCATCGAGTTCTACTTTCCTCCCACTTACTTCTTTCGAGAGAAACTCTTTTCCGTAAAGGATCCGTTCTTGGCAACAAAGATCTTGCCCTCGGATCTTAAGTAGAAGGTATACCCAATGGTTTCCTTAGGGTATCCTATGAAAACGCATTTTTCGACTTGGGTTCGAGCTTTTCGGGTTGAAGTTTCTTGACATAAGCATCACATCCCCAAACTTTTAGAAACGACGACTTAGGTTTCTTCCCAAACCATAATTCATACGGTGTCGTCTCAGCGGATTTAGACGGTGCCCTATTTAAAGTGAATGTAGCTGTCTCTAGAGTGTATCCCCAAAATGATAGCGGTAAATCGGTAAGAGACATCATAGACCGCACCATATCCAATAGAGTGCGATTCTGACGTTCGGACACACCGTTCTGTTGAGGTGTTCCAGCGGAGTGAGTTGTGAAACGATTCCACATTTCCTTAAGTGTGTACCAAATTCGTGACTTAAATATTCTCCTCCACGATCGATCGTAGGAACTTTATCTTCGGTCACGTTGACTCTCTACCTCATTCTGAAATTCCTTGAACTTTTCAAAGGTCTCGGACTTGTGTTTCATTAAGTAGACATATCCATATCTACTCAAGTCATCAGTGAGAGTGAGAACATAACGATATCCTCCGCGAGCCTCAACGCTCATTGGACCGCACACATCGGTATGTATGATTTCCAATAAGTTGGTTGCTCGCTCCATTGTTCCGGAGAATGGAGTCTTGGTCATTTTGCCCATGAGGCATGGTTCGCATGTGTCAAATGATTCATAATCGAGAGACTCTAAAAGTCCATCAGCATGGAGCTTCTTCATGCGCTTGACACCAATGTGACCAAGGTGGCAGTGCCACAAGTATGTGGGACTATCAACTTTACATCTTTTGGTATTCACACTATGAATATGTGTAATATTACGCTCGAGATTCATAAGAATAAACCATTGACCATTGGGGCATGGCCATAAAACATATCTCTCATATAAATAGAACAACCATTATTCTCGGATTTAAATGAGTAGCCATCTCGTATCAAACGAGATCCAGATACAATGTTCATGCTCAAACTTGGCACTAAATAACAATTATTAAGGTTTAAAACTAATCCCGTAGGTAAATGTAGAGGTAGCGTGCCGACGGTGATCACATCAACCTTGGAACCATTCCCGACGCGCATCGTCACCTCGTCCTTCGCCAGTCTCCGCTTATTCCGCAGCTCATGCTGTGAGTTACAAATATGAGCAACGGCACCGGTATCAAATACCCAGGAGTTACTACGTGTACTGGTAAGGTACACATCAATTACATGTATATCAAATATACCTTTAGTGATGCTGGCCTTCTTGTCCGCTAATTATTTGGGGCAGTTCCGCTTCCAGTGACCCTTTCCTTTGCAATAAAAGCACTCAGTCTCAGGCTTAGATCCATTGCTTGACTTCTTCACGAAGCTGGTTTACGGTAGCGGTAACATCCTTGCCGTCTTTCTTGAAGTTCTTCTTGCCCTTGCCCTTCTTGAACTTGGTGGTTTTATTGACCATCAACACTTGATGTTCCTTCTTGATTTCTACCTCTGCGACTTGACATTGAAAATACTTCAGAATGGTTTTCACCATCCCTTGCATATTGTAGTTCATCACAAAGCTCTTGTAGCTTGGTGGGAGCGATCAAGGATTCTATCAATGACCGCCTCGTCCAGGAGGTTAATGTCCATTTGGGACGGCGGTTGTGCAACCTGACATTTTGAGTATGTGCTCACCGACGAACTATTTTCCTCCATCTTACAACTATAGAACTTATCGGAGACTTCATATCTCTCAACCGGGCATGAGCTTGGAAAACTAGTTTCAGCTCCTCGAACATCTCATATGCTCCGTGTTGCTCAAAACGCTTTTGGAGCCCGGTTCTAAGTGTAAAGCATGCCGCATGTAACGAGGAGTAATCATCGACGAGAGGCGCCAAGCATTCATAATGTCTTGGTTCTCTGGGACGGTGCATCACCTAGCGGTCCTTCTAGGACATATTGTTTCTGGCAGCTATGAGGATGATCCTCGGGTTCGGACCCGATCCGTATAGTTCTGCCATCATCTTTCAGCTTGGTTTTCTCTAGGAACGCGTTGAAGTTCATGTTGACATGAGCAGCGGCCATTTGATCTACAAGACATATTTGCAAAGGTTTTAGACTAAGTTCATGATAATTAAGTTCATCTAATCAAATTATTATAATGAACTCCCACTCAGATTAGATATCCCTCTAGTCATCTAAGTGTTACACGATCCGAGTCGACTAGGCCATGTCCGATCATCACGTGAGACGGACTAGTCATCGTCGGTGAACATCTCCATGTTGATCGTATCTTCCATACGACTCGTGTTCAACCTTTCGATCTCTGTGTTCCGAGGACATGTCTGTACATGCTAGGCTCGTCAAGTTAACCCTAAGTGTTTTGCATGTGTAAAACTGTCTTACACCCGTTGTATGTGAACGTAAGAATCTATCACACCCGATCATCACGTGGTGCTTCAAAACGACGAACTTTAGCAACGGTGCACAGTTAGGGGAGAACACTTCTTGAAATTGTTGTAAGGGATCATCTTATTTACTACCGTCGTTCTAAGTAAACAAGATTCATAAACATAATAAACATCACATGCAATTATATAATAGTGACATGATATGGCCAATATCATATAGCTCCTTTGATCTCCATCTTCGGGGCTCCATGATCATCTTCGTCACCGGCATGACACCATGATCTTCATCATCGTGTCTTCATGAAGTTGTCACGCCAACGACTACTTCTACTTCTATGGCTAACGCGTTTAGCAATAAAGTAAAGTAATTTACATGGCGTTCTTCAATGACACGCAGGTCATACAAAAAATAAAGACAACTCCTATGGCTCCTGCCGGTTGTCATACTCATCGACATGCAAGTCGTGATTCCTATTACAAGAACATGATCTCATACATCACAATATATCATTCATCATTCATCACAACTTTTGGCCATATCACATCACAAGACACTTGCTGCAAAAACAAGTTAGACGTCCTCTAATTGTTGTTGCAAGTTTTTACGTGGCTTCTATAGGTGATCTAGCAAGAACGTTTTCTTACCTATGTTAAAGCCACAACGTGATTTGTCAACTTCTATTTACCCTTCATAAGGACCCTTTTTGTCGAATCCGCTCCAACTAAAGTGGGAGAGACAGACACCCGCTAGCCACCTTATGCAACTAGTGCATGTCAGTCGGTGGAACCTGTCTCACGTAAGCGTACGTGTAAGGTCGGTCCGGGCTGCTTCATCCCACAATACCGCTGAAGCAAAATAACACTAGTAGCGGCAAGAGAGTTGACAACATCTACGCCCACAACAAAATTGTGTTCTACTCGTGCAATAGAGAACTACGCATAGACCTAGCTCATGATGCCACTGTTGGGGAATGTTGCAGAAAATTAAAAAATTTCCTACGGTTTCACCAAGATCCATCTATGAGTTCATCTAAGCAACGAGTGAGAGGAGAGATGCATCTACATACCACTTTGTAGATCGCGTGCGGAAGCGTTCAAAGAATCGGGTTGAAGTAGTCGTTCTCGTCGTGATCCTATCACCGGAGATCCTAGCGCCGAACGGACGGCACCTCCGCGTTCAACACACATACGGTCAGCGTGACGTCTCCTTCGTCTTCATCCAGCAAGGGGGGAAGGAGAGGATGATGATGATCCAACAGCACGACGGTGTGGTGGTGGCTGCTGCAGAACTTCGGCAGGGCTTCGCTAAGCAACTGTGGGAGGAGGAAGAGGTGTAGCAGGGGGAGGGAGGCGCCAAGACTCAGGGGTGCGGCTGCCCCTCCCTCCCCTCCCTTTATATAGGCCCCCGGGGTGGGGCGCCGGCCCTTGGAGATCTGATCTCCCAGGGGGGTGGCGGCCAGGGGGTGGAGTGCCCCCCAAGGCAAGTAGGGCGCGCCCCCACCCTAGGGTTTCAACCCTAGGCGCAGGGGGTGGGCCAAGGGGGGCGCACCAGCCCACTATGGGCTGGTTCCCCTCCCCACTTCAGCCCATGGGGCCCTCCGGGATGGGTGGCCCCACCCGGTGGACCCCCGGGACACTTCCGGTGGTCCCGGTACAATACCGGGTGACCCCGAAACTTTCCCGATGGTCGAAAGTGCACTTCCTATATATATAATTCTTTACCTCCGGACCATTCTGAAACTCCTCGTGACGTCCGGGATCTCATTCGGGACTCCGAACAACATTCGGTTTGCTGCATACTCATATTCATACAACCCTAGCGTCACCGAACCATAAGTGTGTAGACCCTACGGGTTCGGGAGACACGTAGACATGACCGAGACGGCTCTCGGGCAATAACCAACAGCGGGATCTGGATACCCATGTTGGCTCCCACATGCTCCTCGATGATCTCATCGGATGAACCACGATGTCGAGGATTCAAACAACCCGTATTCAATTCCCTTTGTCAATCGATGCGTTACTTGCGAGACTCGATCGTTGGTATCCCAATACCTCGTTCGGTCTCGTTATCGCAAGTCACTTTACTCGCATCGTAATGCATGATCCCGTGACCAAACACTTGGTCACTTTGAGCTCATTATGATGATGCATTACCGAGTGGGCCCGGAGATACCTCTCCGTCATACGGAGTGACAAATCCCAGTCTCGATCCGTGTCAACTCAACAAACACTTTCGGAGATACCTGTAGTGCACCTTTATAGTCACCCAG
Source organism: Aegilops speltoides (assembly GCA_021437245.1). Taxonomy (NCBI): domain Eukaryota; kingdom Viridiplantae; phylum Streptophyta; class Magnoliopsida; order Poales; family Poaceae; genus Aegilops; species Aegilops speltoides. Next base: position 30,707,442 of record CM038143.1, read on the forward strand.
TTACGTTGTGATGTTTGATACACCCAAAGCACTCCTACGGTATCCGGGATTTACACAATCTCATGGTCTAAGGAAAGGATACTTGACATTGAAAAAGCTCTAGCAAGCGAACTACACGATCTTGTGCTATGCTTAGGATTGGGTCTTGTCCATCACATCATTCTCCTAATGATGTGATCCCGTTTTCAACGACATCCAATGTCCATAGCCAGGAAACCATGACTATCTGTTGATCAACGAGCTAGTCAACTAGAGGCTTACTAGGGACATATTACGGTCTATGTATTCACACGTGTATTACTATTTCCGGATAACACAGTTATAGCATGAATAAAGACAATTATCATGAACAAGGAAATATAATAATAATCTTTTATTATTGCCTCTAGGGCATATTTCCAACACTGGTGCCGGAGGAGGCCGGACCACGAAGAGGTCGCGTGGCGGCCGAGAGCTTCAGGAGGTTGCCAGGCCTCAAGGAGCTCACTAGGCAACACAGAGAAGCTTGGAGAGCACGGCGTGAGCGAGAGAGGATTGGCGGGGTGCCTTTGTGGGCAAGTTCACCGGTGTTGGGGCATTACCGACTCAATGCAGGATTGGCATTTTTGGTGAGGGGAGGAAAATAAAAATAAAAATAAAAATAATTGGTAGCCCATTGATGAGTGGGTCTCACGTGGCAGAAAAGAAATAGTGGTTACGGTTAAAAGAAACAACTTCTAAGATTTTTTTCTAGTTTCTTATTTTGACGGTGAACTCGAATTTGTTTAGATTTATATTGTAATAATGTACACGAAACCTAGGCAAAGCTGATCATTGAGTTTCACACAAGGAAGGAGGAGGGAGCGTGATCCGCGTGATGTATGGTGTCCACCGTCAGATCTTGGAGAAAAGAAAAAGAATGAATGGCTGAGATCAAACGAGCTCCAGGTCGATCCGCGTGACTCTCACGGACGCGCAGCCTATGCCCGCGCAACCGATCCAAATTTTCAAGAGCGCCCCGTGCAACTCACCAAAATTTGGTGCTTGCCTACCAACGGATTGAAGATATCGCGTGGTTCGGACTATCTTAGGCTGGACGAAAAGAAGGGAAGGAGAGAGATACTTTTTTTCTCATTCTCAGTCTCAGTCAGGCCCGCTTCCGTGTCTTCCTCCTCCTCTTTTCTCGATCCCCACCTAAATCAGCTCAGGCCAGCCGCCGCCCACCCTCGTCGTCCCCCCCAACCCCGGCCTCCACCCCACCGCCGGCGACCCCTCATCTCCCTTGCCGCGGATCCACTCGACCAGCCCAGGCAGCGGTCAGATCCGCCCTCCCTCGCCGCGCCGGAAACCCTAGCGAGCTGGCCGGCCGGCCATGCTGAACCACCCGCACCGCAGGCACAGGCCTCGACGAGGGATCTGCATCTGCGATGGAGGTACGAATCCCTCCTCCTCCTCCTCTTCTTCTCTCTCCCTCTGACAAGATTCTCGTCTGTCTCTGTAGGTAGGCAGTAGGCATAGCGGGACAGCCAAAGGAAGGGCCTTCTGCTTCCTCTTCTCCGCCGGTGGTAGAGAGGAGCGGCGCCATCGCCATGGAAGCTTGCTGCTCCGACCGCCGTGCTGCTTCTTCTCCATCCTGCCTGCCCATGCAAGTGGAAGGTACCCTCCCCCCATTTAGTTTTTTCTCTTTCAAACATGAGCATCATCCGCATCTGATGCGTGCGTGCGCGTGTGTGCAGTTTGGGATGGACTAGTAACTTGCCCTCCGATATGGATGCATCAGGGGATTGATGATTCCTCCTTCACAACCAACCCAAGAACTCAACATGACAGTTTTTTGGGATGTAAAGTTTGGCACATTTTGAGAAGAACCGTACGTGCGTGAGTGTAGTTAGTCTCCTCCTGTACTATACATCACGGCTGTGCTGAAGAAGAACATGAGCACCCTGTGCTGCTTCGTGGCCGCCCTCATGGTGCTCATGGCTACCACCCTTCGTCTCCTCTTGTGACGCTAGCAAAGAGGTTAAACACTCAAATTTCTATTTTATTTGCAGTGTCGCCCTTGAGCATCATCCGCATCTGATGTGTTTGTGCGTGTGCATGCAGTTTGGGATGGACAAGTCGCCCTCCGAGATGGATGCATCAGGGGATTGATGATTCTTTCTTCACAACCTCCCCAAGGACAACTTTTTGGGATGTAAAGTATGTAGGCATCACTCCTACCTCTCCCTTCTTCTTCTTCTGGTTTTCTTCAGCTCTGCATCTGGTGCTTGCTAAAGTAGCTCTCTTTTTTTGGGTTCAGTCTGTATGCATCAGGGAGATGTATGTATGTATGTACGTATGTATGTATATGGATGGATGGATGTGCGAGTTACCACTGGAAGGAATAAAAAAATATGATGAATGCCTTGATGCTGTGCTCGGCTTGCAGTCCCTCCCTCTTGTGTTCATCATCTAGTGGTTTTTCTGATGCGTTGTGCTTGCTTGCGTGCAGTTTGGGATCGACAAGTCTGAGATGCATCCAGGCAGAAACATTCACAATTGCAAGTCCTCGACCAGCTGCTGCTGCCCTCCACCTCGACATCCCCGTGCTCACCAACCAGCAGCTCCCAAAGCTTTGGCCTTCCTTTTGTGATTGCTTTTTGGAGATGAGGTGGCTTAGTAGTGGTAGGTGATTTGGTTGCTAATGATACTATACTAGCATACGGCTCGATGTGATCCTCTTGTCTGTGTGATCGAGGTTGCAACAAAACCATCTGTATGATCAAGTTTAGTTTCTCTATTTGCGTGCGTGCGTGCAATTTTCTTCAACTTGATGCTGCTACTGCTCTTCTGTTATCATGCATGTCATTTAGGATTGTATATGGAAAATAAAAAGGCATGGACTAGTTTTATTGAATGTCCAGAACATGTACAAGCAATGCTCCTATGTGTTACTCCCACCGTCCCATAATATAAGAACGTTTTTGACACTACGCTAGTGTTAAAAACACTCTTATATTATGGGACAGATGGAGTAGATCTTACATGTCCCTCTACTAGATTAGTAGATTCTTTCCTAATTCTGCATGCTTAACATTCTTGCCTTGCATACCTCCACATACATATAAAAAGTTGGTCTATTTCTGCCAAGACATGAAAAAAAACACTAGTATATATGGCATTCAGATCAGTGTGTTTTTGTTGCTATATAGGCTTGTGTGTAGGGCTGCTAGCTCTAATACTGCCTAGTAGCAGACTCTAGTAGTGGGCTATACTACCACTGTTTGTCAACATAGGCTCGCTGTTTATCTGAATGAATGGATCAAGAGAATTTGACAAATTCCTTGGCTTGGACGCAGGCAGGTACATGCCATGCAGGAGGAGAAGAAGTACCACCGGGCACCAAGGTCCACGATGACCCAATCACCCCTCAATCAAGAAAGGGTACCCACCAAATCTATCATCCTTCTGGGATATCATTCGAAATCAGGCACAGTACATCTGTGAGATAGATTCAACTGTATGTTTATTTCAGTTTGGTTGCTTGCTGTGGGACTCAATGGCCTTTTACATATCTTCTGGGTAAACAATTGATTTCATCTCTGCATCCTAGATGTGAGGCTGTTTCGTAGTTGATAGACCTGGTCGTTTTAGTAGTAGAAGAATCCGTACAAGCATGAAGATATGTGCTAGCGTTATTTCCATGGTGTGATCTGTATACTGCTCTAGCGTTGTGCTGTTGATATTATCATGTCCGATGGGGGATCTTGCCATCCAGATGTACTTTCATCTCGCTGGAACTATGATGTTTATATATCTATGAGTAGGTTCAGTTTTTGTGTCTAAGTTGTTCTCTATTCAACAATTTGTACTGGTCAAATTATGCGTGTTGCTTATGTGTGATGCACAAAGTTAATATTATAGATAATAATAGGTGATATAGTATCTAGATTCAGTATTAATTAGTTTGTCCAGATTCTTTTCTACCCAAGGAAATTAGTTTGAATGGATACATCAGCAAGACAACAAGTTATAGAAACATCATGAATGATCTTGCAGTGGAAATAAAATCATGAAGTTCCAATATATCTTTGCCATTATTAGCAAATGTACCGTTCTTTCACTAGAAATCGTGTAAGTGTAGTGCATGTTATACTCAATATATATGGATGCTGTGACGTGAAACATACACTACATCTTGTAAATACCGCCTCCGATCCACAATAAGTATCGTGGTTTTGAACTAAGGTTAAACTAACCTTAGTTCAAAACTAAGACACTTATTTTGGATCGAGGAGTACCAAATTATTTTCTTCTGGCTCCTCACACCTTCATAAAACAGAGCGTTCTGCTTGCCCTGCTTCCCTCTCTTCCTTAGCTGGCGGTTTAGAGCTAAAATTATAGCTTGCTAAAAGTAGAGCTCTCGGAGCAAATGTGTAGTAGCAACCATCAAACTAGAAACCTGAATGTTTGCATTAAATAAAAAATTCTGAATTAGTGAGCTCTGCTGCTCACTGTAATTTCCTTGCGTTAAAAAAAAGTCTATACTTTTATCTTGCTGAATTAGTGAACTATGATGTTTATATATCTATGAGTAGGTTTAGCTTTTTTGTCTGAGTTATTCTCTAATCAGTAATTTGTACTAGTCAAATTATGCGTGTTGCTTATGTGTGATATAGTATCTCATAGTCGGCTCTTATTCTGTACAGGACAAGGCTATCAAGCGTTTCTTGGTGAGGAACATTGTGGAGCAGGCTGCTGTGAGAGATGTGCAGGAACCTTGTGCGCATGATGGTACCATATCTCGTTAATCACTACACTTGTGATCAATTACAAGTTACTGCTTGCTGAAAACACCACTTAACTATGCCCGAGGTTGATATTAGCATATTGCTTGATGTGATTCTCTCATCTGTTTGCCCGAGGTTGCAACAAAACCATCTTGGTGATCAAGTTCAATTCTTTTATATGTGTGCGTGTCCGTGCATTTTTCTTCAACTGGAATGCTTCTACTGCTCTTCTATTATCATTTAGGATTATATGGAAAATAAAAATAGTAGAGCCCTGAGCTATGCAAGGGGTGAGCCAATTTGTTTGAATGTCCAGAGCATGTACAAATGATGCTCATATGTGTTGGATCATACTCCCTCCGTCCCAAAATAAGTGACTCAAATTTGTACTAACTTTGTACTAAAGTTTGTACAAATTTGAGTCACTTAATTTGGGACGGAGGGAGTACATGATATAGTTTAATCTGTGATACGTTGATGATGTCCCTCTACTAGATTAGTACATTTTTTAATAATTTAGGACAATTCTGCATGGTTAAAATTCTTGCCTTGCATACATCCACATGCCTATGGAAACTTGGTCTATTTCTGCCAAGGCATGAAAACAAACACTAGTGTATACAACATTCATAGTAGTGTGTATTTGTTGCTATATAGGCTTGTGCGTAGGGCTGCTAGCTCTAGTACCGCCTTGTAGTGGGCTACTGTTTGTCAACATATGCTCGCTGTTTAACTGAATGAATGGATCCTGAGAATTTGACAAATTCCTTTGCTTGGACGCAAGCAGGTACACGCCATGGAGGAGGAGATGAAGGACCACCAGGCACCGAGTTCCACGATGACCCAGCCACCCCTCAAGCAAGAAAAGGTACCCACTTCATCCCCATCAAATCTATCATCCTTCGGGGGTATCATCCATGACGACCCAACATAGATTCAATGGTCTGTTTATTTCAGCTTGGTTGCTTGCTATGAGATTCAATGGCCTTTTACATGTCTTCTCGGTAAACAATTGATCTGTATGTATATTGACATCATACTGCTTATTACTCCCTTTGTCCCATAATAAAAGAATGTTTTTGAAACTACACTAGTGTTAAAAAACGTTCTTATATTATGGGATGGAGGGAGTAGTTTCTAAAACATGGCTGGAGCAATCTGCTCAGTTGTTGAACATGGCTGGTTTGTATCTGTTCTATAGATTTGTTAACTTGTTGAACTCGGAGCCGATGTTTGTGCACCGTTAGATAATGTTTGCTTGGTTTTGACCATGATGTCTGTAAATGAACCTATAACCTATCCTGTGTTGATGTTTGATTACAAATCCTAGAGCTATTTTTGATGTATTGAGAGACATTGTTAGAACCCATTATCACCTTATTTCGTTATACTAGTTCATCTTCGCCATTAGCCGTGTTAGTAAACCAAACTGAGAATGTTTGTTAATTTTTTTAATGGCTTGGGATCCTGTAGCTCTGTGGCAGTGGGTTACTTCTCCTTGTGCGTGCAGTAATACCATCTAGGGGCGTCCCGTGTTTGCGGCTAACCTATGTGCATCCCCTCCTAACGAAGCACCGATTGAGTTAAAACCAAAAGGGTCAAACAAAGTAAGCGGCAACCAAAGTTATCTTCTTGACTATGTTTTTTTACTAATGTGATGTGGCTGGCTAATTAACCAACTTTTGTATGCTTAGTTAGCATCCAGTTCATATGTACAGGGTTGTTCTTTCATGCAATCCAAGACCTGCCTCTTCCAAATGTTTGGAGGCGGTACACGGACGCGTGGGTCACCCATCACCAGCGGCAATACCAGCAGAAGCACCACCATGATCCCTCTTTGCCAGCACCAGCAGCGCCATGCGCACGGCAAAGACCAGCAGCTATCGACGCCATGGAAGGTCCACTCCACCTTTCTCAACTCTTTGTTTGGTCCCATCTGGTCCTAGGTTGATTCAGTTTTATGATAGAAACTCATTCAGTTTCGATTGTGAGAATGTACTCTTGTGTGAAGGAAGGTCTCGTTATTCCCTCATGTATGTAAAGTTTAAGTTTGCTCCCCAATAAGTTATACTTTCTGTTTTGTGACCCTGGGTTGTGCTTGTTCCTTTGCTTTTGCAATGTCTGCTTCGTCTCATGGTAAATCTCGTCTGCATCCTTACTTCCCCTATTTATAGTTAATCACATTTAGAATGTCATGATTGCTGAGACGAGATGCAAGTAGCGTTGTAACAATTGAGTTTGAGTAGTGTGTGGTGTTTTCTCCAGTCAGAAGTTTTATTGCTCTTGCATCGCATCGTTCGACAAATTTGTGAGGGCTATGCTGTGATTAAGCAAAATATACATCCAGCAAGCAATATTTCCTTGTAAGGAAGCTAATTTTTCTCCTCCTGATCTGTCTTTGTAAATTATTAGGACTTGCGGTTGAGGGCATAATTCTTGCTGTTCCAATATAAAAGAAAGTTCTTCATAAATATGTAACAATATTTCTGTAGTGGCTTCTCTTGCTATTCCAAGATACTAGAGAAAGTTGTTTAGAAATATCTAGCAATCCCATCCAGGCATATTACCATGTGCATTTGTATGTCCAGGCAGTTGTGAGTTTGGTTTGGTCTGGTATGGTTTAACAAAACAAACTGTGCAACCATATATACTATGTGTTCTTTGTCTCAGTCAACCCGGTAGTCAGTGGAAAGAACTGGGTGGACAAGTGAATGCCTTTGTAATCTAGGTCATGTGGTGCGGTGATTATCTATTTAGATCAAAGATGTAGTGTCGGCGTTGTACCAAGTATCTGGCAATTGTACCCAGACCTGAATTCTTCTATCAATAGATATCAACGCGTGCCTTCTTTTCTACATTTATATGTTTTGTCGTGTACTCCCTCCGTCCGGAAATACTGGTCCTAGAAATGAATAAAATGGATGTATCTAATAACTAAAATAAGTCTAGATACAACGATTTCTAGCACAAGTATTTCCGGACGGAGGGAGTAACAAACTATTGTCAACCAATATCTGATAGATTTGTGACGATTTTGCTATGATTAAGAAAATTATACATGCAGCAAGCAATATTCCCTTGAAAGGAAGCTTCTTTTTCTCCTCCTGATCTACCTTCCTAAATTATAAGGACTTGCGGTTGAGGTCATATTTCTTGTTGTTCCAATATAAATGAAAGTTCTTTAGAAATATGTAACAATATTTCTATAGTGGCTTCTCTTGCTGTTCCAAGATAGAAAAGAAAGTTGTTTAGAAATATGCAACAATCCCATCCAAGCATTTTACCATGTGCATTTGTATGACCAGGCATTTGAAAGTTTGGTTTGGTCTAGTTTTAACAAAACAAAATACGCAACAATATATACTATGTGTTCTTTGTCTCAGTCAAACCGTGAGTCACTGGAAAGGACTGGGTGAAAAGTGAATGTCTTTGTACCCTAGGTTGTGTGGTGAGGTAATTATCTATGTAGATCACGATGTAGTGTTGGCGTTGTACCAACTGTCTGGCAATTGTACCCAGACCTGAATTCTTCTATCAATAGATATCCATTGCGTGCCTTCTTTTCTCATTTATATGATTTTCCATGTAACAAACTATTGCTAACCAATGTTCTGCTTGCTTGCTTGTGTGCAGTTTGGGATCGACAAGTTCTCGCACCGCTGACATGCATCAAGGCAGAAACATCCAGAATAGCAACCCACCTTCCACGTCCCCGACCAGCTGCTGATGCCCTCCACGTCTACATCCCATCAACGTCCCTGTGCTTGTGGGGTACCAGTCAGCAGCTCCCAAAACTATGGCCTTTTGGTGGGTGCTCCTCTCTGTCAATTTTGCTTTTATGATTGATTTTTTGCAGATGATTCAATTAGTGGTAGGTGATTTAGTTGCTAATAATTATATTAGCATACTGGTTGATATCATCCTCTCCTCTCATCTTCTTTGTTTGCTAAAGAGGTTGCAACGAAACCATCGTTGTGATGAAGTTTAGTTTTATATGCATGCGTGCATTTTTTCTTCAACTAGATGCTTCTACTACTCTTCTATTACCGCCTGTCATTTAAGATTGTATGGAAAATAGAGAGTTGAGCGCTGAGCTATGCAAGGTGTGGGCTAGTTTTATTGAATGTCCAGAACATGTAGAAATGATGCTCCTATGTGTTAGATCATACATGATATAGTTTAATCTATGAAACATTGATCATGTCACTCTACTAGATGGGTAGATTCTTCAATAACTCAGGACAATTCTGCATGGTTAAATTTCTTGCCTTGCATACATCCATGTGCCTATGGAAAGTTAGTCTATTTCAGCCAAGACATGAAAACAAACACTAGTGTATTGACATTCATATCAACGTGTATTTAGCGCCATATAGGCTTGTGTGTAGGGCTGCTAGATCTAGTACTGCCTAGTAGTGGGCTATACTACCACCGTTTGTCAACATATATTCTCGTTGTTTAACTGAATGAATGGATCCAGAGAACTTGACAAATTCCTTTGCTTGGACGCAGGCAGGTACACGCCATGGAGGAGGAGAGGAAGGACCACCAGGAACGTAGGTCCACGACGACCCAGCCACCCCTCAAGCAATAAAAGGTACCCTCTTCATCCCCATGAAATCTATTATCCTTCTAGGGTATCATTAGAAATAAGGCAGTACGTCCTGTGAGATGGACTCAATGGTCTGTTTATTTCAGTTTGATTGCTTGCTGTGAGATTCAATGGCTTTTTACATGTCTTCTGGGTAAACAATTGATATGTATGTATATTGACATCATATTGCTTACCAGTTTCTAAAACCTGGCTGGAGCAATCTGCTTAGTTGTTGTACAAGGCTGGTTTGTATCGGTTATATAGATTTATTAATTGATTGAACTGAGCCGCTGTTTGTGCACAGTTACATGATGTTTGCTTGGTTTTGACCATGCCGTCTGCAATAATCAATCAATCGATTTGATATTTGACCTATAACCTATCCTATGTTGATATTTGGTTACAAATCCTGGAGCTTTTCATGATGTATTCAGAGACATTGTTAGAACCCATTATCACCTTATTTGGTTGTACTAGTTCATCTTAGCCATTAGTTGTGTTACCAAACTGAACTGAGAATGTTTGTTAATTTTTTATGTGACTTCTTTTCTACATTTATATGATTTGTCATGTAGCAAACTGTTGCTAACCAATATCCTGCTTGCTTGTGTGCAGTTTGGGATCGACAAGTCCTCGCATGGCTAAGATGCATCATGGCAGAAACATCCACAATCACCCACCTTCCACGTCCTTGACTGGCTGCTGCTGCCCTCCACCTTCGACATCCCATCAACGTCCCCATGCTAGTGGGGCACTAGCCAGCGGCTCCCAAAACTTTGGTCTTTTCGGTGGGTGCTCCTCTCTGTCAGTTTTCCTTTTATGATTGATTTTGGAGATGATGCTGCTTAGTGGTAGGTGATTTGGTTGCTAATGATACTAGCATACTGGTTGATGTGATTCTCTCATCTGATTTGGTTGCTAAAGAGGTTGCAACAAAACCATCTCTTGTGATGAAGTTCAGCTCTTTTATATGCATGCGTGCATTTTTTTTCTTCAACTGGATGTTGCTACCGCTCTTCTATTATCATGCCTGTCATTTAGGATTGTATGGAAAATAGAGAGTAGAGTGCCGAGCCATGCAAGGTGTGGGCTAGTTTTATTGAATGTACATAACATGTACAAATGATGCTCCTATGTGTTAGATCATGCATGATATAGTTTAATTTGTGAAATGCTGACATGTCCCTCTACTAGTATTTTTATTAACAAATCACTCTTGGTTATAGAGTAAGAGGTGCCGAGGAAAAATGTAATCAATATTCAATAGTCATCACAGTTTTGGGTCATTGCTGGATTTCATTTTGTTTTGTTATGTTCGGCGGCAAATGGAACTGAGTAACTCTGTTTCTACAGGCATGTAGACGCTAGAGGACTACAGGTTCTATGCCATCTTGGCACAATACCTGGAGTTCAGCAACAAGGACAGAACCCTGGTGCTGAAGTTCTTGGTCAAGCACGAGCAGGACCTCGACTGCGGTGGTGGCTACAAGAAGCTCCTTCCTGCCGGCGTGGACCAGAAGAAATTTGGCGGCAAGACCCCCTACAGGTTAACTTCATTTTTATCCTAATCCATCTTCGATTTCTTTGGGTCAATTCGGATTGCAGCATCATGTTATGGTTGTGTGTGTATATACGTGTTGCTGTAGGCCATGGGGGCGAAAGACAGGGTTTGAATGGTCTGTGTTGTTTTCTCCAGTCTGAAGTTTTAGTGCTCGCTTTCGCATCGCATCTTTTGATAGATTTTATGACCGTTTTGCTCTGATTAAGCAAGTTATACATGCAGCAAGCAATATTCCCTTGAAAGGAAGCTGCCTTTCCTCCTCCTGTTCGGCCTTCCTAAATTATTAGGACTTGCAGTTGAGGGCATATTTCTTGTTGTTCCAATATAAAAGGAAGTTCTTTAGAAATATGTAACAATATTTCTGTAGTGGCTTCTTTTGCTGTTCGAAGATAATAGAGAAAGTTGTTTAGAAATATGTAGCAATCACATCAAGGCATATTACCATGTGCATTTGTAATTCCAGGCAGTTGAGAGTTTGGTTTGGTCTGGTATGGTTTAACAAAACAAAATGTGCAACAATATATACTATGTGTTCTTTGTCTCGGTCAACCCGGTAGTCAGTGGAAAGAACTGGGAGGACAAGTGAATGTCTTTGTAACCCAGGTCGTGTGGTGTGGTGATTATCTATTTAGATCACGGATGTAGTGTTGGCGTTGTACCAACTATCTGGCAATTGTACCCAGACCTGAATTCTTCTATCAATAGATATCCAGTGCGTGCCTTATTTTCTACATTTATATGTTTTGTCATGTAACAAACTGTTGCTAACCAATGTTTTAGAGTGTAGACTCACTCATTTTGCTCCATATGTAGTCCATATTGGAATTTCTAAAAAGGCTTATATTTAGGAACGGAGGGAGTAGATCATACATGATATAGTTTATTAATCCGTCATGTCCCTCTACTAGTATTTTGATTAACGAATCACTCCTGGTTATAGAATAAGAGATGCCGAGGAAAAAATGTATCAATTCATCTTGCTGGATTTCATTTTGTTATGTTCTGTTTTGTTCGGCGGCAAATGGAACTGAGTTAGTCTGTTTGTACAGGCATCTATACGCTGGAGGATTGCAGGTTCTATGCCATCTTGGCACAGTACCCGGAATTCAGCTGCAAGGGCAGAACCCTGGTGCTGAAGTTCTTGTTCAAGCACGAGCAGTACCTTGACTGCGGCGGTTGCTACGGCAAGCTCCTTCCTGCGGCGTCAAAGAAGAAGTTCAGTGGTGAGACCCCTATAGGTTCACTCCATTTTTAGCCTAATCTATCTTGATTGCTCTGGCTCAACTCGGATTGCAACATCATCTTATGGTTGTGTGTGTGTATATATAGGTGTTGTTGTAGGCTATAGGGGACGAAAGACATTAGTGTGGTACCATCATTCATTGTTGTGATTGTTGTCATTGTTGTTATCGTAGGCTATAGGTGCTGTTGTAGGCTACATCCTTATTTCTGCTATTTATAGTTGGTCACACTTTAGAATGCCATGATTTCTTGCCGTTCCAATATAAAAGAGAAAGTTACTTAGAAATATGTAACAAACCAGTGCAGGTCAAAACAAAATGACCAGACAGTTGAGAGGTTTGATTGGGTTTGGTCTGGCTTAACAAAACAAAATGTGCATATACTTTTTTATCTCAGTCAACCTGCGAGTCAATGGAAAGGACCGGATGAACTGGTGAATGTCTTTGTATCCTAGGTCGCGCAGTGTGGGGATTATCTGTTGAGATCACGTCCATAGTGTACCACCAACTATCTGGCATCCTCATTCCCCTCTCTATAGTTGTACCCAGACCTGAATTCTTCTATCAATAGATGTCCAATGCATGCATTCTTTTCTACATTTACATGATTTGTCGTGTAACAAACTGTTGTTGACTAGATGCATGTTCTGTGCTTGATAGTGCCAAACTTTTGTCCCAAAAGGTGCAAGGCCTATGGTTAGTTGTTGGTGCCATTGAGATCGACCCAAGGCGCCGTGGAGAGCCAGGATTTGGAAGCACTAGACCAGATAATATGGCAAGATGAGCTGGACGTGCAGCTTGGGCTTTGTTTGATTGTTGGCTGGATGCTCGAAGTTCCAAATGGTGTGATTGCTGCTCGCTGATATTGTTGTGTACTTGGCCTAGTTGTTGGTTTCCTTCTGAGCTACCAAGATATATACCGTTGTATATTTTGGTTGTTTCGCGGAGCCCTCCTTTTTGTACAGATGAGAGTAAGAGACCCTAGAGTGTATCGTGCAATATTCGAGTGTTGTGGGGTGCATGCATGTACGTTTTTGTTTTGTTGAATGTGGATATGTTTGGTGCTGATCAACCATGGTATATAAGGCCAATCTGTTTCTTTGGTGTTGATGTGGCTGGTTGTGAAATATGTGATTAATAAAAGTGTTTCGGGCAAACATTTTCTCTTGTTTGTCCATTGTCGATGCATTGCAAGTGTGCGCTCCCTGTTGTGTTTTTCCCCCACTTCATCGCTATTATTATTGCTGGTAAAATTGGAGGGACGTAGATAGACAGAGATCATGAAGGCATAAAGGAGGTGGAGGTAGCTTGGACTGGTTCTTGCTTGTTAATAGTAAAAAGTGTCTTGTTTGTGGCCATTTTTCAGTGCATGATGGAAGTAAAAGATTTTGTTGGTTTGACAAGTTGACATTTTTTTCATCATACCTGAAAAGTTTTTAAAGTTATCATCAACTTGTTGATTCTATTCAGTACAGTTTTGAGAATCATAATCATCATAATATGTCATTGAGCGCCTAGGGATGCCCACCGGGCAGCAAGGGTCTGGATTTTGTGCCACCTCATTGATCCGTGGCACCATAGCCACCTTGCTCTCTCCATCATGCATTCTTGCAAGACCAAGCCATCTCTATATATACTAGAGGTAGTGATCCATCCGCGTGCGGAGTGCGCATGTGACTTAGGACTTGGCGACGCTTAACGAGAAGACGCGATCTTTGCAAGACATGTCGTATCTCTATGCACTTTGTCATTTTGTGCATCTTTACTCACTCTTGAATATGTTCACCTGGCATAAATGAGCGAGATCTGAAGCTCAATGCGGGGGATTGGGGAGACAGGAGGTTTTCTTCCTTGCCGTTACCAGCTCTTGTAAAATTTGGATTTTCTGTTGCCATCCGCAACCACCAAGCATGTGCTCTGGTTTGCCACGGCGTCCGCCATGGGAGCCTCTCTCTCTCTGGCGTGTGAAGATCTGAGAGGCGGTGGTCGTTTTCCTCCCTTGCTTGTAGATGTGGACGTAGACTTAGATAGTTTATTTTGTGATGTAGATGGTGGAGATAGTCGTAGTGGTAGTTGCAGGGGTTGATTTCCCTATCAATTTTAGTTGGAGATGGTCCGGCCTGGGTTTTTCCCTGCTTTTGAGCTGTAGGTGGCTTCTCATGTTTTACTGTGTACTGGAAAAATGAATAAATTTATGAATTTTGGAACATTTTTTAAAACTTATGAATTTACAAAAAAAAGAAAAAAAAAGAAAAAGGAAATAAAAAGGTTGGACCCCCAATTGTGGGTCGAGTTTAGACTCTCATCTGAGATTAAAAAACGTTTGGGCCTTAGTTGCGAGTCGAGGATCGACTTGCAACTGGGAAAAAAGGTTGAGCCCCAATTGCGAGTCGAGGGTGGACTTGCAACTGGGACAAAATAAGGTTAGGCCCGAGTTGCGAGTCGAGGATAGACTTGTAACTGAGATAAAAAAAGGTCGCGCCCCAGTTGCGAGGCAAGGGTGAACTTACAACTAGGACACAAAAAAGGTTGTGACCGAGTTGCTAATCGAGGGTGGATTTGCAACTGGGATAAAAAAATGGGTCCAATTCAATGGTGGACTTGCAGCTGGGACTACACAAAATTATGGTATCGGTTGCGAGTCAATGATGGACTTGCAACCGAGACAACTATAAACTCGAACCCTAGTTGCGAGTCAAGTGGGACTTGCAACTGGAATGAAAAACAAACTATAGTCCCAGTTGAACTTGATGACTTTTGACTCTGCTTTGAAGATGCTTTTCAAGAAAATAAACTAAAAATAAAAGAACTACATAGGTCTAAAGACAAAATAAACTATATAGGAATGGTCCGCATGGAAATGGAAAACAGAAAGATACACATAGATGTGCTCTGCAAAAAAGAAGAGACAAGTCAAAGAAAATAAAAAAAATGGAAAGTTGCACATGGTGAGCCACTCGGCCTCTCGCACAACACCATGCTTTCGACAAAAAAATACTGGTCGGATCGCTTCGGCTATGCTCGCGGCTTGCTCTGGCATTCTGCGCATTAAAGAAAATAAGAATCCTGACGCTACTCCGATGGCTGGAGAATTAGATGTGGGGTAACTATTTCTTGTCTAGATGAGAAATAGCAAAACTGATTTGGATGTGTATTTGGGCCATGCAACATTAAACAGAATTGATAAAAATCTTAGAATGTCTTATAGACAGTTGATTTCAAAACACAAATCTTAAAGCTAGGAGATTAACCAAGTCAGCCTTTCCTTTTTGTTCAGAACACCCCATGATGTGTTTGGTTTGAGGGACATGCTACAGTAGTTGAGGGCACTCCAACCGAACTGGCTAGGGATGGCCCTTTTTCTGTTTGGTTGGATGGGTGGCTTATCCCATGTTTTGATTGGTTCAAAGGATGAAATATGGTTGAGGACAACCATCGAAGTTTTTGGGTCGAGTAATGAATGAAGGATAGGGTTGTGGTAACATTGTTGACTTGAGGTGGTGAGATTACGCTCATAATTTGCGCTTTTCAATGGAGGGATAATAAGATACATACAATCAGAATTTAAGATAATATTTATTTTACAGCAGACCAAAGCAAACACAAAATTTGAACTTCATCACATACAAATTGTTCAATGTTCCATATGTAATAGGCCAACCCCCACACCTGCATGGGGGGACAGTGCGACTGCAACTTGGGGGAACGGATGTCGGCCAGTTGCATGTCTACCGCTAAATCTTCAACTGCACAGGGGTACAACGGGTAATGCAACCGTGAATTTGCTTCCTATATATTTTTTGTTTTCTCATTCTTTTTATCCTCACTTTTCTTTTTTCCCTTTTCTTTTTTTCCATTTTTATTTTTCTTCTCCTATTTTATCATTTTTCTTCCATTGTTTATCCGGTTAATTTCTTCTTTTTCCTTTGTAATCATATATTTTTAGAAATATGCATGCAATTTTAATAAAATATTCTCGCTTTTTAAAAAGTGTTTATGTATATATAAAATATTCCTATATTTTTAAAAGTGTTCATGTAATTTATAAATATTCATGCATTCTTAAAAAGTATTCATGTAATTTTACAAAAGATTACACACTTCTTCACAAGATGTTCATGCAATTAAATATGCTTAGGATTGTCTTGTCCATCACATCATTCTCCTAATGATGTGATCCCGTTATCAACGACATCCAATGTCCATAGCCGTGAAACCATGACTATCTCGCTGATCAACGAGCTAGTCAACTAGAGGCTTACTAGGGATGATTATGGTCTATGTATTCACAATGTATTACTATTTCCGGATAATACGTTATAGCATGAATAAAGACAATTATCATGAACAAGGAAATATAATAATAATCTTTATTATTGCCTCTAGGCATATTTCCAACACGGTGTCGAGGAGGCCGGACCACAAGAGGTCGTGTATGCGCCGAGAGCTTGAGGAGGTTGCTGTGCCTCAAGGAGCTCACTAGGCAACATGCAAGCTTGGAGAGCACGACGAGACAAGAGAGGATTGCGGGCGCTTTCAGGCAAGTTCACCGGTGTTGGGGCATTACCGACTAAATGCATGATTGGCATTTTTGGTGAGAGGAAAATAAAATAAAATAAAAATAATTGGTAGCCCATTGATGAGTGGGTCTCACGGGCGTAAGAAATAGTGGTTACGGTTAAAAGAAACAACTTCTAAGTTTTTTTTCTAGTTTCTTATTTTGACGGTGAACTCGAATTTGTTTAGATTTATATTGTAATAATGTACACAAAGAAACCTAGGCAAAGTCGATCATTGAGTTTCACACAAGGAAGGAGGGAGCGTGATCCGGTGATGATGGAAGGCCCACCGTCGATCTTGGAAAAAGAAAAGAATGAATGGCTGAGATCAAACGAGCTCCAGTCGATCCATGCGATATGCGCTCAGAACCGATCCAAATTTTCAAGAATACCAAGGCAGCCAATTAAAATTTTGGTGCTACCCCAACGGATTGAAGTATCCCGCGTGGTTCGGCACTATACTAGACTGGACGAAAAGAAGGGGAGGGAGAGAGATACTTTTTTTTCTCATTCTCAGTCTCAGTCAGGCCCGCTTCCGTGTCTTCCTCCTCCTCTTTTCTCGATCCCCACCTAAATCAGCTCAGGCCAGCCGCCGCCCACCCTCGTCGTCCCCCCCAACCCCGGCCTCCACCCCACCGCCGGCGACCCCTCATCTCCCTTGCCGCGGATCCACTCGACCAGCCCAGGCAGCGGTCAGATCCGCCCTCCCTCGCCGCGCCGGAAACCCTAGCGAGCTGGCCGGCCGGCCATCCTGAACCACCCGCACCGCAGGCACAGGCCTCGACGAGGGATCTGCATCTGCGATGGAGGTACGAATCCCTCCTCCTCCTCCTCTTCTTCTCTCTCCCTCTGACAAGATTCTCGTCTGTCTCTGTAGGTAGGCAGTAGTCATAGCGGGACAGCCAAAGGAAGGGCCTTCTGCTTCCTCTTCTCCGCCGGTGGTAGAGGAGCGGCATCGCCATGGAAGCTTGCTGCTCCGACCGCCGTGCTGCTTCTTCTCCATCCTGCCTGCCCATGCAAGTGGAAGGTACCCTCCCCCATTTAGTTTTTTCTTCAAACATGAGCATCATCCGCATCTGATGCGTGCGTGCGCGTGTGTGCAGTTTGGGATGGACTAGTAACTTGCCCTCCGATATGGATGCATCAGGGGATTGATGATTCCTCCTTCACAACCAACCCAAGAACTCAACATGACAGTTTTTGGGATGTAAAGTTTGGCACATTTTGAGAAGAACCGTACGTGCGTGAGTGTAGTTAGTCTCCTCCTGTACTATACATCACGGCGCTGAAGAAGAACATGAGCACCCTGTTGCTTCGTGGCCGCCCTCATGGTGCTCATGGCTACCACCCTTCGTCTCCTCTTGTGACGCTAGCAAAGAGGTTAAACACTCAAATTTCTATTTTATTTGCAGTGTCGCCCTTGAGCATCATCCGCATCTGATGTGTTTGTGCGTGTGCATGCAGTTTGGGATGGACAAGTCGCCCTCCGAGATGGATGCATCAGGGGATTGATGATTCTTTCTTCACAACCTCCCCAAGGACAACTTTTTGGGATGTAAAGTATGTAGGCATCACTCCTACCTCTCCCTTCTTCTTCTTCTGGTTTTCTTCAGCTCTGCATCTGGTGCTTGCTAAAGTAGCTCTCTTTTTTTGGGTTCAGTCTGTATGCATCAGGGAGATGTATGTATGTATGTATGTATGTATATGGATGGATGCGAAGTTACCACTGGAAGGAATAAAAAATATGATGAATGCCTTGATGCTGTGCTCGCTTTGCAGTCCCTCCCTCTTGTGTTCATCATCTAGTGGTTTTTCTGATGTTGTGCTTGTTTGCGTGCAGTTTGGGATCGAAGTCTGAGATGCATCCAGGCAGAAACATTCACAATTGCAAGTCCTCGACTAGCTGCTGCTGCCTCGACCTCTACATCCCGCTCACCAACCAGCAGCTCCCAAAGCTTTAGCCTTCCTTTTGTGATTGCTTTTGGAGATGAGGTGGCTTAGTAGTGGTAGGTGATTTGGTTGCTAATGATACTATACTAGCATACGGCTCGATGTGATCCTCTTGTCTGTGTGATCGAGGTTGCAACAAAACCATCTGTATGATCAAGTTTAGTTTCTCTATTTGCGTATGTGCGGCAATTTTCTTCAACTCGATGCTGCTACTGCTCTTCTGTTATCATGCATGTCATTTAGGATTGTATATGGAAAATAAAAAGGCATGGACTAGTTTTATTGAATGTCCAGAACATGTACAAGCAATGCTCTTATGTATTTCATCGTCCCATAATATAAGAACGTTTTTGACACTACGCTAGTGTTAAAACACTCTTATATTATGGGACAGATGGAGATCTTACATGTCCTCTACTAGATTAGTAGATTCTTTCCTAATTCTGCATGCTTAACATTCTTGCCTTGCATACTCCACATACATATAAAAAGTTGGTCTATTTCTGCCAAGACATGAAAAAAACACTAGTATATATGGCATTCAGATCAGTGTGTTTTGTTGCTATATAGGCTTGTGTGTGGGCTGCTAGCTCTAATACTGCCTAGTAGCAGACTCTAGTAGTGGGCTATACTACCACTGTTTGTCAACATAGGCTCGCTGTTTATCTGAATGAATGGATCAAGAGAATTTGACAAATTCCTTGGCTTGGACGCAGGTACATGCCATGCAGGAGGAGAAGAAGTACCACCGGGCACCAAGGTCCACGATGACCCAATCACCCTCAATCAAGAAAGGGTACCCACCAAATCTATCATCCTTCTGGGATATCATTCAAATCAGGCACAGTACATCTGTGAGATAGATTCAACTGTATGTTTATTTCAGTTTGGTTGCTTGCTGTGGGACTCAATGGCCTTTTACATATCTTCATGTAAACAATTGATTTCATCTCTGCATCCTAGATGTGAGGCTGTTTCAGTAGTTGATAGACCTGGTCGCTTTAGTAGTAGAAGAACTGACAAGCATGAAGATAGTGCTATTTCCATGGTGTGATCTGTATACTGCTCTAGCGTTGTGCTGTTGATATTATCATGTCCGATGGGGATCTTGCCATCCAGATGTACTTTCATCTCGCTGAACTATGATGTTTATATATCTATGAGTAGGTTCAGTTTTGTGTCTAAGTTGTTCTCTATTCAACAATTTGTACTGGTCAAATTATGCGTGTTGCTTATGTGTGATGCACAAAGTTAATATTATAGATAATAATAGGTGATATAGTATCTAGATTCGTATTAATTAGTTTGTCCAGATTCTTTTCTACCCAAGGAAATTAGTTTGAATGGATACATCAGCAAGACAACAAGTTATAGAAACATCATGAATGATCTTGCAGTGGAAATAAAATCATGAAGTTCCAATATATCTTTGCCATTATTAAATGTACCGTTCTTTCACTAGAAATCGTAAGTGTAGTGCATGTTATACTCAATATATATGGATGCTGTGACGTGAAACATACACTACATCTTAAATAGCCTCCGATCCATTAATAGAGTCAGGGTTTTGAACTAAGGTTAAACTAACCTTAGTTCAAAACTAAGACACTTATTTTGGATCCGAGGGAGTACCAAATTATTTTCTTCTGGCTCCTCACACCTTCATAAAACAGAGCGCTCTGCTTGCCCTTCTGCTTTCTTCCTTAGCTGGCGGTTTAGAGCTAAAATTATAGCTTGCTAAAAGTAGAGCTCTCGAGCAATGTGTAGTAGCAACCATCAAACTAGAAACCTGAATGTTTGCATTAAAGGCTTCCACTAAAGCGGGCAATCGATTGTTTACTTTGTTCCCGATGGGCAACTTGTTTCCGCTTTTATACTTTCGGCCTTCCCGCTTTTTGTTCTCCTTGAACATGAGTGCCCCTTTAAGTTCACGGCATAGTCGGTGGCGATTCTTCGGCTTGGGACGGTGTGCCAAAAATGACTTAGCCCACTTCTTTGCTGATCGAATATCGGCTTGGGCTCGGGCTCTTTTTCTTCTTGCAGTCCGCCTTCCATTTCTCCAAATCAGCCGCTGCCGACTTCCTCGCACTCACGTCCCAAGGCCTTGTGGGAGAGGCTTCATGATGGCTCCGTACCTTTGTGGTCTTAGGTACATAAGGGTCCAGGTTAATACTCCAGACTTCTTCGCTTCTTTGCCATAGGTGGATTGGGGCGGCCCGATCACCCGCCGGACGAGGACTGGGGCGGCGGATGATCACCCGGACGTTGTGGATCGGGGCGCGGGCTGATGTGACGGAGGTGTAGGTGAACCGCCACCACCACCACCACCACCACCACCGCCACCGCCACCACCACCACCGTAGGGGGTGGACTTGTTGTCCTTGGCGCCTCGCTGAAACTTGATAAACTTCTTTTGCCATAGAATGTAATGGCGCTTGACATCTTCAAGTCTTTTCTCCCCTTCGGTGTAGCAATTTCAATCTCCGTGTCCTCAAACCCTTGGACTATGTCCTCCACCGTGACACGAGCATAGCCATCTTTAATGGGGTTGTTGTGGTGGAGTGCTCCGTAAACATGGTAAAGCATCGCCGATGGCTACCTTCATGGAAATGTTCCCCATAGGATAATCATGATGACATTCTTTCATCTCCTTTATATCGCCCACGGGGTAGCGAGGAGGCTCCGGTGCAGTAATTTCGACCACCGAGGCTCCGTGCGAAATTTCGATCGTCGGTGCATCTACACCACCGGTGGGGCTCCGTGGAAGCCACGCCGCTTCTACGTCGCTGGCTTCCGAGATCCGCCGGATGATCTTCATGCTGCACCCGAGCTGAATCTCTTTCGCTACTAGTACACTCATGGTTTTCTTCATCACTTCCATTTCGATGCCAACCGCCCCACAACATCCGCTTCCGATCCATCTTTCTTACGGCTTCAGAATCGTGACGGGTCATCGCTCGGGGAACCCTATTTTCCACGGAATGTGCCCCATGCCTCGACACGCCCTCCGTGTTCGGGATTCCCGAGGGCTTTGTCGGCTGCTCGTTTCCTGAACTTGATCTTCCCTCTTGAGCAGCCTTCATTGCGCAATAAGGGCTTGGGTGGGTTTAATTAATTTGCCCTGTAAACACACTCTGCTCCGGGTTGAGCGTTCCCCATGCCCGACCACCCTCGCCCTTGGGTCCCATCCTCCGCATTGACGGATTCTCGCCCTCACTCGTTCTCCATCTTCTCGAACCTAGGCACCCAAATGCGATACCCTCCTGGCCCCATAACATGATTGTACTCCTTCTTAGCCGATTTTCCTTATTTTGTTTCGATATTTGAAGGAACTGCTCCGATTTCTTTTGCTTCACAAATTCGCCAATCATCTTTCGCTTCTCATATTGTCCTCTAAATCCGAGTCTTGTTCGCTTGACAAAGTCACGGGCTAGATTTTGCTTGAATTTCCTAATGCGCCATCTTATGAAGAGCTAACTGTTTGACTTTCCTCCTCCTCTCCTTGTTTTCCTCAATCTTGTTACCCTCCTCATCGAATTTGTTGTATTCGGAGGTAGAACGAAATGTTCCATAAGCTTCTTGATGCAATCTTTTTTGTTCTCTTATCGACAAAAGTGAAACCATCAATTCGTGCCTTCTTTGGCTCATTCCACTCTGGGCGGTGATCGAGCGTTGTCTCTAACAATGGCTCCGCATTGGTGATAAACTTGGTGGCGTTCTTGCGGGGCTCCGTACCCGGTTGCAAAGTCGACAACCTTGGATGGTGCATGTTTCTCCTGGTTTCATCATCGGTTGCGCCACGCTTTGGACGGCGTACTCGATTGTTTTGCGATCCGGCCGAGGCTAAAATAAGAAAGAAGTCGGCGTTAGTACACAATATTTATTCAAATCGGTTAGTTTGTATCACCGAGGCTCAATGTATATATATCCTCGGCGCGGAGGTGGTTGCTACTTCCATTTGAAGATCGTCGTTTATCGGCGTTTCTTGACATCATCTTCTTGGGCGCCCTTCATCTTCACCGTCAAGGTTAGATAAAGATATCATCTTCTTCTTCTCGTCGGCACATATTGAATATCGCCGTTTATGATGCCGAACATATGTGCTTCACCGTCCGGATCATAGTTGTCCATAATCGAATCACTCTATCGTCCGACATTATGTCGATCCCGAAAACATGTAGTAAAACAAATTAATTAAGTGAAGAAGGGGCGGTGGCGGTGGCGAAGCGGTGGCAAAAGGGAGAAGGGGGGAGAGGGTGTCATGTAGAGCGCAAGCAGGCGGGGTTTAGGGTTTAGGGTTTTGTTGGCGGTTTTCTTTGGCGGTTTTCTTTGTTTTTTGTTTTTGGGGTTTAGGGTTTTAAGTTGTTTACCGTTTTGTTAAACTAAAACTAGTTAAAATTAAAGAACAAAAAAAAAAAAAATTCCTTTTCCTTTTCTTTTCTTCTTCTTCCTTTTCCTTTTTCTTTTCTTTCTTCTTCTTCTTTCCTTTCTTCTTCTTTCTTCTTCTTCTTCTTCTTCCTTTTCCTTTTTGTTTTTCTTTGACGGTTTTGTTGTTTTTTGTTTTTGGGGTTTAGGGTTTTAAGTTATTTACCGTTCTTGTTAAACTAAAACTAGTTAAAATAAAAAGAACAAAAAAAAAAAGAAAAAATTCCTTTTTCCTTTTTCTTTTCTTCTTCTTCCTTTTCCTTTTTCTTTTCTTTCTTCTTCTTCCTTTTCCTTTCTTCTTCTTTCTTCTTCTTTCTTCTTCTTCCTTTTTCCTTTTTGTTTTTCTTTGACGGTTTTCTTTTTTTTGTTTTGGGGTTTAGGGTTTTAAGTTATTTACCGTTCTTGTTAAACTAAAACTAGTTAAAATAAAAGAACAAAAGAAAAAAAAAAAATTCCTTTTCCTTTTCCTTTTCTTCTTCTTCCTTTTCCTTTTCCTTTTCTTCTTCTTCCTTTTCCTTTTCTTTTCTTTCTTCCTTTTTCCTTTCTTCTTCTTTCTTCTTCTTTCTTCTTCTTCCTTTTTCCTTTTTTTCTTCTTCTTCTTCTTCTTCTTCTTTCTTCTTTTCTTTCTTCTCGATCTCGGATGCAAGGCGCGGGGGCACGGAATCGGCGGGGCGGGCGGGCCGGTGGGCGTCAGGGGGGAGGCAAGGCTGACGGCCAGTTGTGCGGAGGGCCGTGAGCCCAGGCGGAGTCGAAAGGGGCCGGAGGGGCTCAAAGGGAATGGCTTTGGGGGGGCTTTGCTGGGTCGGCCGGGCCGGGGCCCGGGGCGTCGGCGAGGGGGGAACAGGTTGGGTCGGGAAGGCAGTATTTTAGGGAACTTTAGTCGCGGTTGGCGGAGGCCGACTAAAGGTACCTTTTGCGGGTTCCCCCGACTAAAGTTTTTCGTTCCCCCCCTTTATGCGGCTTGCTCCATCCGACTAAAGGGTACCCTTTAATCCGGGTTCGAAGCGACTAAAGGCCTTTTTTTTCTTTTTAATTTGTGTTGTTTTCTTTTCTTTTAATTTGTATTGTTTTCTTTTAATTTGTATTGTTTTCGTTTAATTTGTATTGTTTTCATTTTTGCTTTATTTATTTTGTTTTGTTTCTACTTACAACAAAAAACTTATTTATTTTATTTTTTTTTTTCTAATTACTTATTTATTTTACTTTATGATAATTATTTTTGCTATTAAAGTTTCTAATTACTTATTTATTTATGTTATTAAAATCTTAAAAATACAATTATATATCAAAAAATCAGAAAATAAAACTAATTCATTTTAAATTCTTGTTTTTCTTCCTTTTTCTTCTTTTTTTTTTCTTCTTTGTTTCTTCCTTTTCTTGTTTTTCTTCTTTTTTTCTTCCTTTCTTCCTTTTCCTTTTTTCTTATGTTTTTCTTCTGTTTGTTTTTTTTCTTATGTTTTTCTTCTTTTTTCTTCCTTTCTTCCTTTTCTTTTTTCTTATGTTTTCTTCTTCTTGTTTTTTTCTTATGTTTTTCTTTTTTCTTGCTTTGTTTTTTTCTTCTGTTTTTCCTTTTTTCTTCTGTTTTTTCTTCTTTTTTCCTTTTCCTTCTTTCTTCTTCTTCCTTTTCCTTTTAAAATCGAAAAATAAAACTAATTCATTTTAAAATCTTAAAATACAATTATATATCAAAAAATCAGAAAATAAAACTAATCCATGGAGCATCCTCATCATTTAACTTAATCGGAAAATAAAAGGTTTGATACATCATTCAGTTCATCGACCAAATACAAAGTTTGGTACAATAAATTATTACACATCAATTCTTCCTTGTGTCCCTGCTGCTTACGATTGTGCCGTATCCATGGAGCATCCTCATCATTTAACTTAATGCTTGGGTCGGTGTTCACTTTGAAGGGCGAATTTCAGCAAACATATTATAATCTTCGACATGTCTATCTTGTCCTCCACTCCCACGATGTTTCTTTTCCCTGAAAGAACAATGTGGCGCTTTGGATCATCGCATGATGTATGATCGCTTTTCTTATCTTTCCGTTTCCTCGGTTTGCTACTCATGTCCTTCACATAGAAAACCGAGCGACATCTTTCGCTAGGGACGAATGGTTCGTCAAGGTAACCAAGATTGTTGAAATCCACCATTGTCATTCCGTATTCTGGTCCACCTTTACCCCACCTCCTGTTAGCTTGAACCATTTGCCCGAACAAAGGGACCTTAAAGGAGGGTCCATAGTCAAGTTCCCATATCTCCTCTATGTAACCATAATATGTGACCTTTTGCCCATTCTCGGTTCTGCATCAAAGCGGACACCACTGTTTTGGTTGGTGCTCTTTTTATCTTGGCGATCGTGTAAAATGTATTCCCATTTATCTCGTACCCTTGGAAAGTCGTTATAGTCGAAGATGGTGTCTTGGCCAACATGTACACTGATCTACAACATCATTGTCATTCATTAAATGTTTTCTCAACCAAGCTGCCGAAAGTCTCCATGTGGGCCTTCCTAATCCGGATTCGAGCTTCCCGGGTTGTCCGGCGTAAAATATTCTTGTGTTTCTCAAAGTCAGGAGCCACCAAGCTGGAATTGGTCAAGACCGAGTGTGGTGTGCTTGATCGAGAGAATGGCCGTCCATACATATCGTTGATTTCCTTCCGATCGTGCCTTTTCCACTTAGTCTCCCCTCGTGCGCGATCGAGGAAGACCAATCGGCTTAAGGTCGGGAACAAAGTCAACACAAAACTCAATTACCTCCTCATTTCCATAGCCCTTGGCGATGCTTCCTTCGGCCTAGCACGGTTACTGAACATATTTCTTTAATACTCCCATGAACCTCTCGAAGGGGAACATATTGTGTAGAAATACAGGACCGAGACGGAAATCTCTTCGACTAGGTGAACCAGGAGGTGCGTCATAATATTGAAGAAGGATGGCGGGAACACCAACTCGAAGCCGACAAGACATTGGATCACATCGTTCAGTAACCGTGGT
The DNA here is from genome assembly GCA_021437245.1 of Aegilops speltoides. NCBI lineage: Eukaryota > Viridiplantae > Streptophyta > Magnoliopsida > Poales > Poaceae > Aegilops > Aegilops speltoides. Next base: position 30,733,522 of record CM038143.1, read on the forward strand.
AGAACTTCGGATTGATTACCTTCGAGAGATTGCATTGAGGAATGCACATAGCTTCACAATGGCTAATCGAACATTTTCCGCAGAGCCCCTCAAAGCAATCGGAAGCAATTGCGTCATAATCACGTGGCGTCGTGAGACTTCAGGTTTTGGAACTTTTTCTCCGCCATGTTTATTATTCCCTTTATATTGGGCGAGAATCCAGACGGGACCTTCATACTCGCTCGGGCATTCAAAAAGATGACCTTCTCTTCTTTGGTCGGGCGTAGCGGCACGACCTTGAAACCATTCCGGATGCCGGTCATCGAGGTCTTTCAAACGTTGCTTGGTCTCGCCGTGCTTCCTTTGTATCATTTGTCTTCCCATACGCCCAAGAAGCTTAGGAGGTTCACGCAAATATTCTTCGTAGACGTGCATCACGTCGATTGCAGAGCGGACTTCTAGGATTTTCCAATATTCTAGCTCCCGAATATAGATTTCTTCTTCCACATGGCTGCGTGCCGTCGCTCCCTTCGGAACTGATTGTCCGCGGGACCCTTTCCAAAGATGACTTTCAAATCCTTGACCATATCAAATACCTCGAGCACCGGTCGTTCCGCGAGCTTCGCCGGTGATCTGCCTTGCCGTTGTAATGCTTGCCTTTCTTTCTTCTTGGATGAATTTTGGAAGAAATCGGCGATGCCCAAGGTACACGTTCTTCTTACAATTTGGCAAATGTACACTTTCGGTCTCATGTAGCGTGCGTGCATGCATTGTATCCCTTATTTGACAGTCCGAAAGGTTACTAAGAGCAGGCCAATCGTTGATGGTTCGAAAAGCAACTGCGAGGTCAAATTCCTCTTGTTTGTGCTCATCCCACACACGGACACCACCCCACAGTGTAAAAGTTCATCAACTAATGGCCTTAGGTACACATCGATGTCGTTGCCGGGTTGCTGGACCTTGGATGAGCACGGCATCATAATGAACTTCCGCTTCATGCACAACCAAGGAGGAAGGTTGTAGATGCATAGAGTCACGGGCAGTGCTATGGCTGGAGCTCGCTGCCAAAAGGATTCATGCCATCCGTTTAGAGCAAATCTTATGTTCCTTGCGTCACGAAAATCTGTGAACCATCGTCGATCTTTCTCCATTCGTGTCCATCTGCGGTGTGTCTCAACTCCCCGTCCGACTTACGCTTTCTCTTTGTGCCATCGCAACAACTTGGCATGCTTTTTGTTCATGAACAGACGTTTCAACCGTGGTATTATAGGAGCATACCACATCACCTTGGCGGGAACCCTCTTCACGGTTTCGCCCTCAACATCGTCACCGGGTCATCGACTCGATCTTATAACGCAATGCAGGTGCATACCGGGCATTCATTCAAATTCTCGTATTCACCGGTAGAGGATGCGATCGTTGATGCATGCATGTATCTTGTAACCTCTAAACCTAGAGGCGACAACCTTCTTTGCTTCAGACGCTCAGGCGGCAACTCGTTATCCTTTGGAAACATATTCTTCAACATTTTCAGCAAGTTTTCAAATGCCGAGTCAGCTACACTGCTCGCCTTCCATTTCAAAATCCGATTATGCAGCCCAGCTTTTGACCATCATCGCATCCGGGTACAGCGCTTCGTGATCCTCTAACATGCGATCCAAATTCTCCTCTCCTTTTCGGTTTCAGCGGCGTCTCCGTGCATCAGAATGGTCCGACCAAGATCATCAAGCGGGATCATCACGTGCCTCTTCTTCACCTTCCCTTCACCTTCAAGCATCCTCCATGAAAGTATCACCGAAATGAGCAAGATAGCTTTCATCGATGAAATCATCCCTTCTTCATCTTCTTCCATTATAACCCCTCTTTCTCCATGCTTGGTCCAACAATTATAGCTTGGCATGAAACCCTTCAAGCGATGCATGTGAACAACTCTTGAGGAAGAGTAACCCTTCTCATTCTTACAGATAACACATGGACAGATAACAAAACCCCCGCTTGTTCGCATTAGCCACTACGAGGAAATCTTTCAAACCCGTAGTGAACTCAGGAGAGTCGGTTACCGTACATCCATTGCCGATTCATCGCATTATTATAATATAAAATATATAATTAACCATCATGCATTTGTTATGAACTACACACATGCATATATTGACACATCAAAGGTTCATCAAGTTGCTAACGCGATCGAAGAGTGTGGCTCCAACACTTCATGTCATGTTTGTTTCATGCTCTTGGGGCATTTCATCAAACACCTTATGTGCATAAGAGGAACCAAAAGCAAACCTACACCCACTTGTGAAGAGAATGGCTCCAAATGGCTAAGTGATGGCTGCTGGATGGGTATATATAGGCGAGGGCTTTAGTCGCGGTTGGCCGCAAACCGTGACTAAAAGGTGCCGAAAGCATTTAATCGTTGGCCTGCCAACCGCATAAGCCCTCTCACGTGCACCATGGCCACCGGCGCCAGGGCCCGAGCCTTTGGTCGCGGTTCACCTCGAACCGCGACTAAAGGTCCCATTGGTCAGCGTTCCAACAACTCATGACTTATGGGCTGACGGAAAGCTTGTTTTTCCACTAGTGACTTCGGCGGTGAACCATTTGGCCTCCTCGCCGTTATTTCTTCCATTGGTTATCCGTTAATTTCTTCTTTTTCCTTTGTAATCATAATCATTTTAGAAATATATTTTCTTGTGTGTATATTAGAAAAAAATACATGTTTAAGTTTTTCCAAATACATAGTGAACATTTTGCCAATATGTGGTGAACATTTTCTCAATACTGATGAACAATTTTAGAAATATGCATGCAATTTTTAATAAAATATTCTCGCATTTTAAAAGTGTTTATGTATTTATAAAAT